>DWAK01000379.1:0-11087 GCA_018230145.1 Lepidochrysops patricia
AATATTATAATCTTATCTTATCATAAATAATAATAAAATGTTGAAACAGAGATTTAGTACTAAAACTTAAAAAAAAGAAGTGAGAATGTTTTAAATTGTTCTTTTAAAATCATGGTTACCTTAGCATAAATATCACGCTTACATTGATACTTTTATTGACAATCTGCCTTATACGTTATTTTGTAAACGGCTTCACGTTTATAAAACGCCGGACGCCGTTTGTAAACGGACGAATCTTACAAAGTGCCTGCGACATATATATTATATTATAGGTACCTGCTAAAGAATTTATTACATTACACATTACATACATACACATTACAAGAATACAGGAATAATCGAAGCCAAGTACTTATCTTATAATATTATGACTATTACCTAAGTCTGTATTAACAATAATATCATACCAACCGTCTTCAGTCTACACAAATTCAGTGTAATGGCGCTGGGAGTATTAAATTCAGCTTTGTAATTGAATCTGTTTCCTCTGCCAATAAATTGTTCAATAAGTGATTTATCTCGCCGGCTGACAGCCACTTGCGATTTAGACCCACGAAATATTACATGTATCAGACCTAAAGGGTTAAGTATCATCATCATTATGGGTGTAAAAACTGCCTTTATTTTAGTTAACTCCTCAGCCCAAACGGGCAATTTTAGTAATTAGCAATTTATAATTATTTCAGTTTAGTTTATAGTAAGAGTGCAGTTTCTGTGCATATTGTTGTTGGCGTTGCGTCGACTCGTTTTGATGCGTTCGAGAGTGAACTGAAACTACATATTATATAAAAAGAAACAGTAGTTCTAGGATAATTGGTGTAACTTTTTGTTGTGTTGTGTAAATTTCTGCCAATGACTATCGGCACTTTGCATTGGGAAAATTCCTACTTGTGGTCTGTGAAAACACTCAATTGTCGATCAAGCCAATTTGCCCTAGGCTTGGTTGAAACATTGCGTGCAAGGCAAAAAAGATCATAATATACGGGGGCAGAATGCCGATAAATTGTGGGTCGTAATATATCACATCGGCGCTGAGTCGGCGAGTGCATAATGACGTCACGACGCCGACGGCCGTACAATAGCTTCATTATACCTAACAGCTTGCTTACCATTGTGCTCGTCTGCCTCGGCTAAATTGAAATAGAACACCACAAGACGCACTGACAGCAACGGCACGACGGTTTCGGTACTAAAATAACTGCCTCTCAAAGACATTTTCCTAATGCTAATTTATAGGAGATATTTAATACATTTTCTGTTAAACTCTCAGTAAGTAGTTATATAGTAACATTACAGTACTAACAGTAAGATGAAGTATTCGTTTTTCTCAAAGCACATTATACACAGCAAAATACTTTATACATATAAAGCTTTCATAATTCACCAATCGTTTTTCAAGTTCTTTTGCCTTTTCATTTTTCAATTTTATTATTTCACCGAAATACTCTGTTAGGTGCCGTAAAATGCAGTTTTTAATTAACTCGACCTTAAATTCTTCAAGCGTTCTGTATGTTTCTGATTAGCTCGTAAAATACTTTTACGTCTCCATATTACATAGTTCGTTTTACCACCCGTGCGCTCGACAGCTTTACGATACTCATAACAAATATCTACGTTATATTTCAATATTTCATATTGCAGGGCAGGAAATATTATTGTTTAAGTGTTCATCATTATTAAATTAAGTGAAGCCTTAATAAAACTTTTTAAATAAACTGGTCACAAGAGGCAAAAACCAAATTTTTGCTCTGCCAAGTGCCAATCACGCGTTTTAGGCAAATAGTTCTAAATATTTTCAAATTTGGAACTTTTTTCCCGCTCGTCCTGCCTGCACCATTTTGTAAAAATAGAAAGACAACTTGACGAAAAGTACCCAGGTAACTTAAAGCATGTTAATATTATTTCTAAGAAGATTTTAAGCACGTCATGTAGGTAAATGAACGACATATAAAATACTGCATAATGCTGGCGGGTGGGTACCTTGTGCAGAAGCAAATGAAAATGCGCCATATATCATAGTAACGCTCACTGTGGGAGCCGTAGTATCGCGAACAAGCCTTATTTACTGCCTGTCGGCCGGAGTATTGAGTAACGAACCCTGATAATTATCTGAGGCCGTATCCAGTTAGATGGGGACTGTGCTACTAATGAAATATGGGAAAGAGTAGGGATTTTTATGCGAAACTAGCTGATTCCGACAGACGTTGTTCTGTCTTATTATGTAATATTTAGGGGTTCAGAAAATAGCAACATTCTCAGACCTACAGAGTGTTTTTTAATAGGGCCGCTTAACCGCTAACTAAAAGGTTTTTCATTTTATTTCTAGGTGAGTATCTACTAGGCGGGGCTAGAAAATTTCAAGTTTCCGTGAAATACACCATCCTATGCTGTGTGCGGTGTATTTGTTTTTTCATAATTTTCTCGAAAAATCACATGAATAATATGAGGGTGTGTTGGTGTGGGACTGTCGGGTAATCTTAAATTAAGTCTATGGGAAACCCGCCTGTTGACTTTCGTTACCACACAGATAACAAAACAACATACGGAAAATACGCCAGGAAACGAACGAGTTTTTAAAATTCAGTGAAAGCTGAATTTCTAAGGCAATAAAAAACGAGAGATAAATTTTTAGGTTATCCAAAAACTTATAAGATAGGCATAAGACAGACCGAATGTAATTGAAATAATCAGTACAAAAATATATTATAACGTTTGAAAAAAAAAGAGTGACAATATTTTATAAGGTGTGTATGTAATTATGCAAGTAACATCCCCAAAAGAGATAGTTTATTTAGGCAAATTTATAATTACTGTATTTTAAGTCAATATTCAAATATTAATCTTTTGATATCTCTTAGGAGTGACCCTTAATGCTATAAATCTCTATACTTACCTACATGCTTATTATTATTAAGTATTAAAACCATTAATTTTAATCGCTGCCTGCGACATTATAATATGAGTCAGAATTACCTGGGCACTGTACATTTAGCTGCTATAAAAATAAGTAGATAATAATATTATTCCTTACTTATTTTTATTATATTTCATTATTTTTATGAATATTTTATATTATTCACAAAATAGCCCTCAGGCATAGCACTAGCGAGTCTGTTGATATATTAATTTCCGCTGTTTGTATTGCGTTATACAAACATTATATTAATAACGCAGCTTTTCCCACTCCGTGTTTACACAATAATAATATTATGAATTAATATGTAGTAAACTAATCATTTTCGACTCTTCGGTTGCAGGTATACTAATACAATAAAGGGAAAATAAATAAGAATAAAGGGATATAATAATAATATAATTATAATAAAAGGAAAATGTTTGTTTGCTTTGAATATCCTGTAGAAATACTGCAGCGATTTCGATGAACTTTGGTAGAGATATAGTATAGAATATGTGGAAGAATATGCAATAATATTTTCCTAAAATACAAGGAACTTATACTATGTGGAATCTATGTGTTATCCTAGATATTATAAATATAAAACCGCGCTTGCACTGTATTCCGCCAAGTGAGTGAGTTTACCGGAGGCCCAATTCCCTATCCCCTAGAAGTGCCGCAGTTGGCGTATGAGGGAATATGCCAACTGTAACATTTCTAGAGGAGATTTTAAAAAGCCGGCAACGCACCTGCAGCTCTCCTAGAGTTGCAAGTGTCCATGGGCGATGGCAGTTGCTTTCCATCAGGTGACCTGTTCGCTCGTTTGCCCCCTTATTTTATATAAAAAAAAGATATTATAGCGCGTAGAGCAGCAGCAGATACGGCGTAGAGAAATATGGCGTAGATCAGCTGAGGCGTAGAGCAGCTACGGTGTAGAGCAGCTACGGCGTAGAGTTGCTACATCGTAGAGCAGCTACGGCGTAGAGCAGCTAAGGCGTAACAAACTAAGCCATTGCAAAAATATTATCAACTACTTTTATATGACTCTGAAGCTAAACTCGGGTAAAGAAATAAAATATTATATTGAAACGATATAGCTGATATTATTTTCTTGTGTCATTAAAGTTAATAAATTAAATTAAACATTATAAGATATCTATAATATTATTAACAGTATATAGTCGTTTATATTAAGGTATATAACATTATTACATTACTTACAATTTAATATGTGCTGTTCAACGTTAAACCATGGTTAAACTACCGACGATATCTTAAGGATCCAGGCTTGAAAAGGTCACGTGTACCTGAATAGTTCCAGTTTTCATCGCTTTCTTAAAAGTACAGTCCACCACAAAATCTCCTTTTCTAAAAGTCCGTATTTGTTGGATTGTGTTTTGTCTCGATGTGACCTGACAAACTTAGCTGCTACAAAACATCATGACTTGAAATCTGTAGTTTTTATCTAGTCTCGGCTAACGAGCGTGTCTCGCGGCGACTGGCGACATGATGAATCGACGCGACATCGATTTAAAGAATGCTTTCCGATGCGATCGTGTTCCGATGACTTTAATCGATGACGTCAGCGAGATGCCCCGCGATTGAATCGGGCGCACGCTCACTCAGACATAAATACGAAGTTCAAACACATCTGCAATTGTACATTTCCTTGTTTTAAATATTCGTCCTCACGTTGTTTTGATAGTCAAAGTGAGTGCAACGTCTGCAGACATGTTGGAATTATGTGATTGCATTCTGAAACTTTAGTCAAAATACCCTTCTACTAAAATGTACATAATTATAAAAAGCTTAGTTAACTCATTGTCCACCGCAAACCTGCACAATCATAAAAAATTAAATACAAAAAGAAAATTTGGCTTTATGAATATTTAAAAGAAAAATTTGATTATGAAAGGTTCATTAAAAAGCTTCGGAGATTTTAATTAAAACATTTATTTACCTTAATTTAATTTGAATGTCGATAAAACTTCCAATCTGAGGTTGATTAGAGATCGAATCGGGGCGGCTTTCACACTGAAGTGCGAATCAGCGCTGAAAATTTTACCACGTAAAAAATGCGATTGTAACAAATTAAATATTTAATTAAATTCCTCAAGCGTGTGCACACTGCACATAAGACCGGATTGTCGCATGTCACTTTTAAATGCACCTTATATCAAAAATCTCCTTACTTAATATAGGTAAAAATCACTAAAAAGTGATTTTTACAATAACATAAAATAAGTAGGTAGGTAAGTTGGAATTCTAAAAAAGAAAATATGAGTCGTGTTTTATAATTATTTTATTATTTTGTAATATTTATATTTGACAAATATAAATTAAAAAAAAAATGCACTGTTCGAGTAATTGAAATAATTGGATAAAATTTAGTTATGAAAATAACTTTTATTGGCAATACGCGCACATCGCATCTTCATACGAATACGCATCATGCCGATCCGCAGTTTCATGTGAAAGCTGACTGATCGAAGCTGATAGCCGATATTAATTACACTTAATTGATATTATATTAAGAAATTAAATGGTTTTGGCTTCGGTTGTTCATAAACAAATTGAATAACCATTGTTAACAAATTGTGGACCACTGAAGCTTGTCGAGGCCTTCTTAAGTCGATACTTCACGTGTTTATATAACTATGGCAATGGTAACTGGAAGAAGAGTTTTTTTTTAGTTTATGTATATAATTTGTACCAACGTAGCTCATTTAAGTACTGGTCCGATTCAATAAGTGAGATGGCAATTACAGATTGCAGTATCGTAATGTTATTATAAATAACATTTAGAATTTAGAATTCATTTCTAAATTTTGCTGCCCGGTGTCATACCTAGGGGCACGGAAGTACGCGAGACGAGCCGCGAAGCGCAAGGGCACTACTACCTTTTCTCGAAGTGTTTCGTTGTTTTTTTAACTTCCATAGAATTGGTTTCTGATGTACCAGATAGCTCATATATAATGTTTTTACAATCTATTTACCAAGTCAACCCTAGTATAGTGAATAACCAATGTGTTTGGATTGTCCAATAACTACAAAGTACAAATTAATACCCAGTATCCCCGGAATGACAATATAAAACATCGTGACAAATATTTGTCTGCGCCTGTCTCCAGCAAAGCCTTCGAGAGCCCCTGTCTCGCAGGCTTACCCTTAATACATAGACCGACACGACCCTACGAAAATAGGGTTGCCAAAAACGAAATATTTTGATCCCAATCAAAAATATATTTTTGGGATTTGTAACAGCCCTACGAGAAACAAAAGGTATTGGTAAAGTTGAGATTTCGCCTCCTCTATGATAAGCTCACAGAAATGTCATTACTATGGGATTTGGACGGATCCTTTGATTTTGTTATTTTTGTTTTGACACGTGAAATATGTGTTATTTTTTGGGTGACTGTGATTTTTATTTGATCTCGTGACACTTTTATGAAAAAAGCTATGTACAATATCGACAAAGTTCAATTCAAATCTTTACCTCAAAATAAAGCTTAGTATAAAGCTTGTTTCCAAACTATAATATAAAAAAGTCTTAAGCTTAATAAGGTATTAATTTATGTGTGCGTGCAGTTCAATAACAATATTGGGTGCTTTTCATAAAGCCTGACCTGACCTGAGGTGCAATTCTCGTGATTTTTTCTATAGTATGATTGTCTTATCATGCTGTCGCTCTCACGCTAATCCGATTTGACGCGCGTGCGAATAAACAGCATCCGCAGTCAGCGTATTCATATTACGAAATGTACAGAAATAATTTCTTGAATTGAACCTCGGGGCGCCAATTCTTGAGCATTAAAATTTATTTTCGACTCAGACTGTCCTGCTCTCACGCACGTGATGCTGTGAGTGTGTATGCAGGATAGCCTACGGTGTCAGTAACTACAAGTATGTAAAACAGAAAGGACGATAACTCAAAAACTCCCCCCATTAGAGCAGCCGGGTGCACTTTTCTGTTAAGTTATGTGCACAAGTTCGGCAAACGATTTTAAACAACTTTTCCCTCATTAAACACTGCTTAGCCGATATTCAGCATTGCTTATTCTTTAGCCTTTGTTCGTTCTAATTTTACTCCGATCATCGATTCACGCTACTATTCTGTGAGGCCGTAATGTCACTTAAATAATATTATTACCGTAAACGGATTTTTATATATACCTATTGATATTATTATTAGATAATTTTAATTCTAACCAGTAACCAGTGCCTTTAAAAGTTAATAACATATTGACTGTGTCATACAAAACAATATTAAAATATGATGTTCTTTGAAAAGATTATATTATTATTATTACTATCTTATATTTGTTACGACTTCATATTAGCGACATAATATTATGATAGTAGCTTTGTCATCTGATGCTTTACTTTTATAAAAAGTTCTATAACATTGCATTACAAATATTGTGACTTTTACGAATTTCTATAATTCGATAACGAAAATCATCAATTTTCCATAGAAACGATTTATTTTTTTGTTCCTGTGTACATTGTAATCTGAAACAGTTCTCTCGAAGGTTCGGTCTTTGTTCTGGAATCGATATTCAAACAACGGTTCCATTGAATGCGAACCCCTGACCCCTGTGATGGCAATTATAGATACTTTCTTAGGAATCTATTGTTTTTACATCATCTGCAGGAGCTGATTGTCGAGTAATCGTTATTTTGTCCAGTCTCAGCTGTCTGAGATGGCATCTACAATGTATACTATCCATAAAGCCCGTCACAGATGTAGCTATAATATATATTATAGCAAGCCATATTACGATATATTTTCAAAACAAACATTCAAGTGTCCGCACACGTAATATTTTAGGGTGAGTGGTACCATAGTAGGCCATGCTCCTTGGAAGCCCTTATAAAAAAGACGAATTTATTGGCCTTAGATAGTCCAACCACCTTAGTTACGTGTGCGGTTTAATTTATATTAATATATTATTATAGCTACGTCGGTAACGGGCTTTAAGTTACTTCTCTACCAGTTGTAAGACGGATGTTGTAAAGCATCGCCAATAATTAATCGATGGCACGCACTGATTCGTAACTACGTAGTTCAAGCGGGTCTGCAATCGATGCGTTAGATTTTTGTGTTAAAAATATTCAAGCGTTCTAAATCAATACTTCATTTATTTTCATCATATCATCATACAATTTGTTAGTAAGGCCCACCTACCTCAACTACTATAAAATGTAAAACCTTATAATATTTAAATAATGTAAAGATAAGAAAATTGTCTCTAATTAAGTAATGTATCAAGTCATATCAAACGGACTATAATAAATACTGTTACAGGTTAATGTATCAAGACTCATCACACGCACTATAATAACTACTGTCATTGGTAATGAGATAAATTGCACTCAAACTGGCAGTGCAGCACCTTAATCTCTTAACCCGCATAATCTTTAACTTCCAAATTGTATTACAGAGCTTACTTCTCGAGAGAACGAATTTGCCCTCTACTTTTTAAACTGTTTTTCTAGTTTTGAAGTAATTATTTGTTTTAGGTACTCGTTTAGAAACATTTATACAGTAAATTATTTCACAGCATAGATACTAACTACAGTTATGGAGTGTTATTAACCTAAAGGCAAATAAACTTTGATATTTAATTCGGTTAGCTTTTTTTCGATCTGAAAAGATATAAAATCGTCTGTGTTCAATTACAATCTTGAGATGAAATTCCCTCATATAGCCAGAATCCGTTCATGGAACGAACTGACGTCGAATCTGTTCAGGCCGATCTTATCTGTTCATCACGATTATACCCATCATTTATTCTTTTCTATAACATAATCTTTGGCGTGCTTGATTTGTAGATAGGGTACCATCAGTACTTGGCCACTTAAGCGCCTTCAGCAAATCACACTTAAATTAAACCAAAAATTAGTTATTATATTAAATTGATTAGTGTGTGTGTATGTGTGTGTGTGTTGTGTTCGTAGTGGAATAAAATTAAAACATTATATTATGATAGCTGAATGTCAGAACTATTAATTTATGCGTTCATAGATGGCACAAATAAAAGATTCCTCTTATTTCAAACAAACAAAGTACTATGTGGCTAGTTATTGAAAGAAGTTGTCAGTTATACCGTGGTTTATCCTACTTACTATTATTCTTATACTATCGCATGGGAATATTCTTAAACTATTAGTTCTGTCGTAGTGGGTAGTGGGTACTACTAGATTATATATACGTAATAATATAAAGTAGACTACTATAATGTTATTCTTACCAATAGGTAGTACGTACTTAGTATTTCATGACCTATAATTTTTAAAGATTAAAAAGACAATCTGTGGTTTTTTTAATGTGTGGTATTTTCATATAGACCATGTAATAGCGGCTGGCAACATCAAGAAATTTCCCGAAACAGCCAGCGAATTTCCGAATAGAGGCTTCCGTCATTCCAGCCATGTCATTTCCTGGCGATCCTGTCGCGGCGAAAATCACGAATAATGTTGATTTAACTACAGTTTGTTGAGTTATATGTTGCTTCTGTCTAAAACCTTATTACCAATGACATAAGGACTAGAATCACGCAAGGTCGGAGGTAAAATAGTTTGAACGAACTGTGCTCCAGTAGCGCAGAGTGATAACTCAGTTTTCACCGGTTTTTTTCTTTCATTTCTAGCCTTTTATTGAATTTGTAATAGTGTTTTTATAAACAAATTATATTAGGTATGTTAAGAACACTATTATTAGGTTAGTCAATCTGTGTTTGACTGTATTAGGCTAATTGTCGTACGAAACTTTTATTTTTATTGATTTAATGATCAATTGTCTCTTTGTCTATCAATTATCTTTCCTGACGTATCAGACAAGGACAAACTATTGCATAAGCTAGTATATAAATTAATATTATAGGTATAAGCTGACGGCGGCATTAAATTTTTCCGACTTCCCTTTCTCGAAAACCTCACACCTCGCCACTGCTGTACTCGCTCGTCGAGAAACCATTAGCAAGATTAATTGTGAACGCAAAAACTGATAGTTATATCGTCGACAATTTGTGTTCTGCGCTTTTTCACTCCGATTAATTTTATCTTGAAAAGCTGCGTCATTTTAGGATTATGCATCGAGCTAGTCTAAATTGATAATATTGCCAATTAAAAAAAGGAGCGTATAGAGGTGTAATGTGAAATATACATATTATGTATCTGACTGATACACTCCAGTTTATTTCAAATTATACATTAGATATAAAACAAAAGACGGCCATGGCAGTGTCGGCAAATCAAAGCGCATTTAGCAGCGAAAACATTTTCACTCCATCGAGTATATGCTCGGTCGATGACAGATTTCCTGTACCTTCCATAATCGCAAAACGAAGACAAAGAAATATTATTTTACAATAAAAAATCTTACCTCCATCACCTCCCCGTAATCTTGGATTAGGCAAAAACGTGACGTTTACGGATTAGGGTAAATCAGGGGTAGATGAACACGGGGCGAATCAATTTTGCGAGTCAACATTACCCACGTCAGCGGTTGTTTCGCATAAAATTGATTTAGCGTCGATCTGACATAAATTTGGGCGCAGGACGCCGTCCGCGTCGCCCGTTGGCGGCCGCGCAAAATGGGACGCACGATGCAGCAAATAGTATGTTAACAAAAACAATTTTCGTTTCTAAAGTTGGACAAGATGATGATAAAGTATCTAAAATAGCAATCAAATCAAAAATTAAAATAGTGTATTTTATTCGAAGGTAAATATTATAATCATATTTATATAATATTATGTTACGCTTAAAGACCGAAAACGCTAATTTTGTGAAAAAATAGCCACAACGCGGTTTTGGTCCATTAACGTAACATACACTTATTTTATCTACATCAGTGGTACATGTGCCGCGTGAAGAGGTAGCCAACAAACAGATTATAATTACTTGTATATCGAATAACATAGCTAATATCTTACTTTATTAATATTATAAATGTGAAATAAACACATTCATAATATTAATTTAAGTATAGCCAATCATTAAATTATGTTCTTTGAAATCTTAACTTGTTAACTATTGCCTACATTAGAATTCAATGACGATACTTCACAATCCCGGGCCAATATCGTCGATCGCTGGTATGGGCTTACCTGACTAATTACTTCGAAAGTGACTTCAGCTATATCAGAGACAGACAACACTATATTAATTACTATATAATATAATA
>DWAK01000380.1:0-11073 GCA_018230145.1 Lepidochrysops patricia
ACGACGACGACGACGACGACGACGACGACGACGACGACGACGACGACGACGACGATGACGATGACGACGACGACGACGATGACGATGACGATGATGATTATGATGATGAAGTTAATATAATTGATAATGATCACAAAATAGTAAACCACAAATATCACTGTGATATTGATGATGTGCCACGCTCAGATAACGCAACTGGGACTGTTTGCCTTCAATTATGTCAAATTAAATAGGTGATGCTAATAGCAATTAATTGATAAGCAGCTGAATGAGATGTATTGTAACATATAACATACATACATACAGGACTGATAGGGAGATACATTTAACATACTCTATACTGGTAGGACTGATAGAGTTCTAGAAATAGCTTTAGACATCAATAATAATTATTGTGATGGTTGCTAATTTGAGTTTCTATGGATAAAGAGTTTAAGAAATACCTAATAGATTTTTGAGGTTGCTGTCGGTGTGATCCGAGAGGATGGGGATAACATTTTTTTTTAATAAAATTAAGATTTATAGCAAAATGTCGTAAGTTAGCAACGAAATTATATATTTTCGTAAGAATTATGTACGACTTCCTTCTTTTCAATATTGTAAATATAATATTTTTTAACACTTATGCGGCATAAGTACTACTTCCAGCATGATTTTGCGTTTGATATAGAACTTAACCGCACACTTAAGTTTAACCGCACTCGTTTTCAAATTTCGAATACTGCTCGCGAATTTTCTAATTTTCAAGCACAATGGCGGGCGCTGAAATATTTACTTCTATTCTCGCATTTGTGATAAAAAATAGTATATTGCACTCGTGCGGTATTATCGATTGCCCACACGAGAAAATGAACTCACTCGCTTCGCTCGTGCGTAATCGATAACTTACTGCACTAGTTGCATAATATACCATTATAGCATTAGATATTGAATAACCTGTGCCTTAACTGGGGGATAAACCATCGTGCTAGAAAGTGCATGGACATTAAAATCCCATGCCATAAATGATCACCGCTTTTAAAAAATAAAAAAAAACAGCAAAGTAGCGACAAAAAAATTGCAAAAAACTACATTTTACGAATCGCTGATAGAATGCAATTGACCGTTCCGTGTCAGGACGGCTAAGAAATGGCGAAATTTTAAAACATCCTATATAATACAACACCTAAATAGAAATGAACCCTAACATAAAGCAGTAAAGTTCAAACTCAAATGTAGAAAATTGTAAACAAACCATAGCGTAGTTTATCTCGCTCTGGAAGCATTTTTGTGTCGCGATCCCCGTCATTATTATCCATCCCGCTCTTACGCGTTTGTAAAGTATCCCCGACTCTCTCTAGCACGGACCGGTTTTGAAGAAAGATTTTCGTTGATATGATTTTTAACCCAACGAAAGTACGTCTCGACCTTTGATTTCTTATACGTACTTATGTCAGAGTTTGTTCCATTATTAACCAACTTTCGAAAAAAGGAGTTCTATGATCCACTGTATTCTTTTAATTATCATTATCAGACCGCTACATAAACTATGACGAAATATGGCAAAATTGCTTGGTTAATCATACCTACTATAAAGGCGAAAGATTGTGTGTATGTTACTCTTTCATGTCCATCTTGATTGTCAAATTGTCAATCAAAAACAAGAACAAAACATTAGGTGAATAATTTCTAAGCTTATACACTGAATATTCCAGCTTAATCTATACTTACTTATCAACCAAATTTTATCAAAATCGCTCTATCCGTTTAAACGCGATGGAGTAACAAACACACAAACGTGCTCCTTAATATTAGTGTGATTAGAAATAGTATCAAAGTCCTATACAATGAGTAATATTTAGTCCAAATAATCTAGAACTTACTCGTAGTATCGTATTACATTAGTCATTAATGGGCCAAGGGTAATCTACAAAATGACTGCTCAGCGTCTTAGATATATCGTTAGAATATACCTATCTGGGTATGCCTGTCATAGCAACTTTGACATACATAATATTATCGTTACGTCTGCATTGTATGTGTATCTGCTTGTGTCAAAGATTTGTTAGAGGGAAGCTCGAGAGAGCTTTAGAGGCAAAAATAATAATTATATATAACAGTTAACATAAAACTTCCTCCTATTCGTAGTCGGTTAAAAGGGAAACTTTGAAAGCATATTCAAAATAGTAGAAATGGTGCTCTGTAGTCACCTCTCTATTAAAACCTAACCTACCGGCTAAACCTATACCAAAACGATGTAGGTACCTACCTATATCTAAGATTTTAATAATAATACTTACTAATATATATACCTAAGTACCTAATATATGATATTATGCTTGGTGTAAAAATACTCGACATAAATTCAATAAACATATTCTATAACCCAGGACCATATAAAACTTTTTGCTTCGTAATTGGGTTCCAAAAATCCAAACTGTGTTTGAGGGCGGTATAGTGCACATTTGCTATAGGGTATTCTTTCTGAATAGGTTTCTTAAATCACCTATAGATTTTTGACACGGGTCTACGTATTAACAGCGTGACTGAGCTAATTATAAACATACAGACATATTTATATTAGTGTCATGACCACGACGTGCCGTGTTCGCTGTGTTAGCTAAATCGCCGTGATTTAATCGCGAGCGGCGATAACACTTCCGATTGACGCATCGTTTCCTGTTAAGTGTTACTTAATTGTAAAGCAGTCGTTATTACCTACTTAGGTAGAGTATTATCAGAAAATAATTCCATATAAGTCCAATACACTAAATTGTTTTCAAAAATAATCGCTAAAACATACTTTAGGTCACACGAAAAAATATCTTGGAGTTTGGTCTAGCGTTTGCCCGTGACTTCATCCGCGTGGAATAGAACTACTTTTGGATAACGCAAAATTTTAACACGATTCTCCAGTTCGTGTTCGACCAAACAAACTCTTTAGCTTTACATTACATATTTGTCTATATGATGAAGAGAACACCATTCGTTCAAATGGTCTATCAATAATGATGCTCATAAAATCTTCATCCATGAAAGGAAAGAGTCGGGATTGAAATGCAGTAAAGAAATCTTTATCCCATTATGTGTGATCATCATAATGCTATTGCTATTGAGACCGAACTGAAGAAAATGCATTGCTTGAAATCTCTTTGAGTCTTTTCTCGTACCTTCAAGAGTTTTTTGCAAAGACTTCTTAACTGAGGAAAGGCTATGCTGTATCGACAAACTAGCCGGTCGACCAGGCATACATATTAAATCACTAGATAGCGCCGTCAAATCGTGTACCCGCATACATAGGTAAAAGTTCATAATATAACAAGAAAGTGCTCATCCCCTGGGCCTATATTGCCTACGTACATCGATCATAAATATCCAATAGAGATAGAAAATCCGCTAAAACTATGCACCTCGGTCTGAGCGGGAGTTCTATTCTCTATTATTCTTCAACATACAGTGAGATTGTTATTTCCGCTAATCAAATCTATCAGACTTTAGATTTGACGCGTGCGAGGATTAACAGCATACGCTGACGTGTATACATACGCTGCAAACATAATATTATGGATTGAACAAAAAGAAGCATGAGAATTTGGGTTTTTTTTAATAAATTTGGGGTACGCTACGGTGATTCTGTGGCCCCGCGCAATACAAAACAGTTTCATCACAAGCGTGATGATCAGTTAAAATAAACTGAAGTGTGAGAGCCATGCTTCGGCACGAATGGGCCGGCTCAACCGGAGAAATACCATGGGCTCACAGAAAACTGGCGTGAAACAGCGCTTGCACTGTGTTTCACGGAGTGAGTGACTTTACCGGAGGCCCAATTCCCTACCCCCCTAGAAGTGTTGGCGTATGAGGGAATACGCCAACTGGCAGCATTTCTAGTGGGGATTTTAAAAGCTGGCAACGCACCTGCAGCTCTCCTAGTGTTGCAAGTGTCCATGGGCGACGGCAGTTACTTTCTATCAGGTGACCCGATTGCTCGTTTATTTTATAAAAAAAAAGTTTGCTCGCACAAATATATTTCACCTCTGTTAGTGCCTACTACGTTGACTTTAACTATAAGTCTTCATAATGACATCGCGTGCCTCCCGAAATTTCAGTAACAACTCTAGTATTAAAAATAAGGCCAAAAGTGTAACATTTTTGTTTGCAAAACATTGCTACAGTTTTGACGGCGTTGAGCGCATCTTACGATAATTATATTATATCGATGGTTACTAGACATTTTAATCCCTATACGCAAATGCAGTGGAATGCAACCCTTTCAACTATTTTTATCTCATATCCTCGTTCACGTGAATGCGGCCGTCAAAAGGCGCTCGCAACATTATCAAACGCGGCCAATCAATCAAAAAATATTTGAAATTCTTGTGAAAGAGATACTCGATTCAATAATTACTGGGAATTCTGTACGTGCGCTGATTTATTTTATCTAGTGATGTTCTTGTTCAATGTCGATAGTTTTTCTTTTTTTTATAAAACATCATAATATAAAATACTAGACTCTTTCCCGCGACTTCGTCCACGTGGAATAGTTACTTTTGAAAAAACGCAAAATTTTACCCGCAGGCCGCGATTTTTCTCGTTGTCCTATCGTGATGTTTTATAGCCGCCTTCCTCTATAAATGAACTATTCAACCAAAAAGAAATTTTCAAATCGGACCAGTAGTTTTTGAGATTAACGCTTTTAAACAAACAAACAAACTCTTCTGCTTTATAATATTAGTATAGATTACCTATGTTGAAAATCTGTAAAGGATTTACCCTTATCATTTGTTTTAAATGTATTTTAAGAAATAAAACATTAAAAATATAATGGAATCAATTTCAGATAATTTTATCATTTACCTTTGATACTTTTACTTTTCTTCATATATTATCATTATAACAGGCTTATGACGTCTGAAGAGTAGGTGCGCAGGAAAAATAAATTATATAGTACATACTTCAATTCTAGACAACTTAATTTAAAACATTTTTCCCTAAGTATTTACAGTTGCCCAAATCGGCAGTTAAACTAAATCATAGTTTAAAATAGAGCTTAGTGACACGCAATGCGTGAAAGTTATCGTCAAGCGATAAATAATTTGTGTAATAAATAAATTCTACAACGCACTTACGATAAAACAGCGGCAGGCAAAATGGCTTTTAAAAATATAATGCAGTAACTAATGTCTTAATACGAGGTGTACTATCGGCAAAGTAAGCGCTCGACCAGGCGAATATAAAGTCAAAGTCTGCAGTTGTCGCTATCATAGTACTTAAATGTTTTGGAGCTTCGCAGTGAAAAGGCAAATTTTTAAATTTGGTCGAACGCAATTTTTGTCGAGCCATACATATTATAAACAACGAATAATTATCATTATATTTTTTTATAATGTTACAATCATTTTAAAATGTACTCCAAAAGTAGTCAAATTCCGTCTTTTGAAGGATATAAAATTGACATTTACAAAACATACCACACCTATGAATTACTGGTTCATTGCTTTTTCTACAATCTATACTAATTTTATAAAGCGGAAGAGTTTGTTTGTTTGTTTAAACGCGACCTATTCTCTGAGACCCACTGGTCCGATTTTTGAAAGATTCTTTCAGTGTTGGATAGTTCATTTATCGAGAAAGGCTATAAAACATTGCACTAAGGCCAATTATACGAGCGGAGCAGTAATAATAAATGTTTCAAAATCGGGAGAATGAAGTCGCGGACCCACGGGTGAAACTTGGCGTTAAGTATCTAAATGTAACTATCCCACGCGGACGAAGTCGCGGGCATAAGCTAGTAGATATATAACTACAATACAATGAATCTTTCCATTGCCTGAGACATTAAATACACTACGATATTCAAAGAATCTTAACAGAGCGTACAACTAGATTTAATTCTATACTTAAATAGAGCTATAAACATAAACTACTGAAATATATTTCCACCCTAGGGAGTCATCCATAAATTACATCAGACGTAATTTTTTATACAAGAACTAAAATGGAATTGTTTCATCCAAACCCCCTTGTCACACTACATCGACGTCGACCCCCTTCCTCCCTTCAACGTGTGACGTAGTTTATGTATGACCCCTAGTTCAGGTGTGCGTTGCTTTAATGAGATCAACGTGAAAAATGTTAATGTTCGAGTGAATACCTAGGACTTAAGTAGATAAGTCTAGGTTTTATGTGCGTTTTATGCACGTTTGTTTATTAAGGCTATGTTATGAGACGGTAGTTTAAAACAGGTACCAAACTTTATAAACCTAGGCATAGTAGAAACATTTGTTGGAGAATAATAGATATAAATGGTAAAATTATCTAAAATCTATCTGAATCAATCATTAAATTGTCAAGGAATTTATGGGAATAATGAGACTGACTATGCAGTATGCACTTGTATTCAAAGATGTGGCATCCTTGCTGTTGTGTATGTGGTTTTGTAGGAAAACCTTTTTATAGTTTTGTTATATTTTCTATTTTGACAATTTGTATTTGACGTTTTTATTATAAATCATGCCTTAAATAAATCTCTCATGTAAAGCACCTTTTACTACTATATCAGCATATATTTCTCTTACTATTGCATATTTTGCAAATTCAAAACATTGATATACAAAAAACCCAAGATTTACCCTCAACGTCTGATAAACGCCCTCGAAAACTGAGAGTAACGTGAACTCATTGTATATATGACCATGTAATAGCAACTATAAGAAGTTTGCAGAAGGTTGAACTTGCAATAATATTATGCTTGGAGCTTATAGCTTGCTATAACTTGAGACAGGTATAGTTTTAGCCTTTAAGATATAGTTTTACAAAATTAACACTTTCAAGTGTTAATTTTGTACGAGACTGTCGATCCAGGGCTTTTGTACCATAACGTTTTATACTTACGTTTTGTAAGTAATAAAACATTGCGAATCGTCATAATATTTTGCGTGAAACATCGAAAAACATCCTCCCATCCCTACCTACTTCCATCAAAACGAGATATTTACTGGAATCCGGCTGCACGCGGTCCCGATAACCGCCGCATTGATCACGGCTTATATTTTAGTTAATTCTTCGCGTTAGACCCGGCCGGCGTTATTAAACCGCAGGTATTTAACTTTAATAATATTTATAACCATTGTATAGTATGCGAATGAAAATACGTAAATTAATCTTATTGATATCTACTGCAGTAGTGAAGGGTGACTTTTCTTTAGAGGGAAGCCGTATTCGCTAGATAAGGGATATGTGGTACATACGTACAGTGCAATAAGAATTTTGAAACATCGATTTAAAAGGGATGCCGATAGTGATGGAGTTGTTTAGACGCCTCGCCACAGATTTACTTAATGTGATGAGCACGGAGCCTTAGTTTGGTTGATATACTTATAGTCACAATGAAATTGATAAAGCTTTTTTAATTGAAAAAAAAAACATTTGTTTGATACCATTTTGTTGAAATTAGTTTGTCTAATTGTAACAGTCACTAAGCTTTATTAATTGTTAAAAACTTAGTTTAAACAATTATTGTTTTACATTCATTAAAGTACCTACCCTAAGTTACCCAAAAGCACTTGGTAGCAAGGAAATAGGTATAAAATGTAAATAAGTACGACTTAAATCTTGACGTAATGAAAAGGACAATAAATGTACCAGTAGCGTCGGCTCTATTACAATATGTTTTCCTTCGAACCAGTGTTTCTAAACCATAATATTATTGTACTGCGTAGTTGCGTCTTTAATATTACGTCTACGGCTTACTTGTAATGCGATTGCACCCTTGGCCACTGCTATATACATAATTATATAAGTATAATTGTTATAGTCAATGCAGTACACGCGACAGTACATCGATCGACTAGAATTAATACTTGTTTTACACATTAATTCATTGATATCATCGTAAAGACAAGTATCAATTTTATCCATAGCTGTCCCCTCAGGTGGAATATTGTTATTCTCTACAGCAATATCAAAGTTGAAACCGTCATTTTATTAACATATTTTATAAATTGCTGTTACTTCGACTATTACTTTTATATTATATTGACTGATTAGCTGATTCTGAGATCCACCATAAAATTATATCATCTTTGACAGCCAAACAATGTTTTAGCCGGTTTTTATGAGTCTACTTTATTTCTATCCGTGCTCTATGCTCAGTGGCTTTACTGTAGGCCAAGCACGACTTTTTGAGAGATCTGTAAACCGTACTTCATCAACAGAAATTGTATCAAAATCAAACGCGTGCGTTTGTAACATAGTATTGTTACACTTGATTTACATTAAACTTTGTCGTAATAACGTAACGTTCACGGATTAGACGAAAACTCGTGCTCGGCCTGCTGATGATACAATTTCACGTAAATTTCATACTAGTAACATTATAATTCAGAATACAGAATAAATTTATTCTGTATTCTGAGCATTATAAATACGAAAATGTGTATGTTAATTTATTCGTTTGTCATCTCTTCACGCCCTAACTAAGCAACTAAGCGACTCGATTATTTATAGACGACTTAGCTGAAAAGATGGAGGATACTTTTGGTCCAAGAATATTCTTTTTTTACAAGATTTTCAAACTCCAAGCGAGCGACGCCGCGGGCAAAAGCTAGTCTATCAATATTTACAAATTATTTTCCTCACTGGTACTCGGCGGCCTTTGGAAATTATTTTCACTCTTACAAAGAAGGACTGATTAAAGGTAACAATCAGAATGTTTTAATTATATTTCGCAATCACAACGGTAATTGGGAGCCGAGACGCACTCGTTATCGAACAAATTAATTTTGTAAAAATATTTTCAATAATTACAGGAGGACCTAACTCTTGAAAATCGGCTTTGTAAACTATATTTGGGATTGAAAACGGGTTTAAAATTTGTGAGAATACACGCGTATCATTATTATCAGATACCTTCAGTAAAGACAAAAAAAACTCAATTCAAGCATCTGCTAAAAAAAATAACTCTTCTTAATTCAATTATAAGTATCTATTAGTTGTTTTATCAGAAACAGCAACATCGCTTGTAAATATTTCAATTATATTTTTATGTCATTTTCTAAATAGAAAGAGAAATAGACAGATAAGTGATATTGTGGCCCGTTTTTTATCCTTGGGATACGAAACCCTAACAAATGAAAGTTCCTCAATCCACATCAAAAAATAAATTCTATTATTTTTGCATAAAACTTTTATATCAGTAGTACTAACAAAAAAAACTAGATGGCGCTACGCGGTGTAAAATGAAAATAGTTTTTCTTTATAGAGATTAAAATAAATATAATATTGTGCACACAAGTGAACTGCGAGCGAGTAATGCTTCGACACGAATGGTTCGGTCGATTAATAGGACGGTGACAACGTCGTTTTTGTTTTCTTAATTTAAAGGTCATTCATCTTATGATAGTTTAATTGCCTATGATAGTTTAATTGCCACAAGGAATTCCGTATCCACAATATATTCCAAGTGTGAGAGGGTGCCACACTCGGTGATACCATCTATTACAATGCCCTCAGGCATACTGAATATATATACTAACTTAGACATCATTGTACAAATGTTATCTGTCACATGACATTACGTTTTCTTTATTATATAATGTAACAATGATTAAATCGGCTGCTTTCAAAATTATTTCATTTCGACTGTAATTTGTTGCCAATGTGTTTTGACTTTTGAGGCATACAAGACAAATCGGAAATCGGAATATTCATTGACTTTATTAAGATTCGCTTATACGACGAATTTTAGAGGACAGTACCGTCAGCCTGTTCGTGTCGAAGCACGGTTCACCGGCGAATATTATTAGCGTAGTAATTAAGCTACCATTTCGCAACCGCCAGTCATCTTGTTTAAGCCAATTCGGTAGACCGATGGAAAACCCAGGGATGCCACACGCGACCAAAACATAACTTAGAATTATAATTTTTTATTATAATAACAATTACCAAAATTATTATTGTCTTTGTGTACATTTTCCGTGCTCACGGGCAATCACATTCTATTATTACGAATTCTTATTACTCAAAAAATCTGAGAAAGTTTATCTATAATGATATTATAAAGTAAATACGTGTTTGTTTGTTTTTTGCCGTTTTTTGTTCTCATTTTGGGTGTTAATGACCCGTTATTAGCAGATACTGTTAAGCAAACATTGCTTATAAGTATCGAAATCGATTGCCGTAAGTATATTTTTTTAATTAAAATAGAAGTAGGAACAAAATATCAAACGGATAACGAGAAAACAGCGACATCTGTCGCCCAATAGAAGCTAACATCATCGGAGTGGTTACAAATATATAGCCAGCCCTTTAAAATACACTCTTTGAGACTATGTAGGCCATAAAACTCATAATAATCTTGAAATATCAATAGTCATTGTTATCATAATTTTACTGTGCAAAAACCAAATCAATATTGAGTGAAATTAAGTGGCAGCCCTGTGCGGGATTGTTAGGCGTAGGTAAACATGTAAGCTGATTGCTTACTGCGCTGGCCCTAGCTTATGAAATAGTGGGACGGAATTAACATCCTATAACTACACTACCTAGTAGGTAGAGTATACTACACACTACCTACTATCTAGTTGTGTAAAGGTAAGTGGTGATGCTATTAAATTCCGTTCCTATTAACTACCATAAGTAGGTATTTCAAACGGCAAAACTTACTTACACTATACAGTTTTCAGTGCATACGTTTTATAATATTATACAGTTTACCTATTTTGTCTAACGACTTTTGTTTCTCTCTAAAGCAATAGTAGGTACCCTTTGCTATGGAAATCTGAAAGGGGTATTTTATATTTTGTCCTAATACCTACTATCTACATCTACTACCCACATCCACAGGCTATTAATTAATAAGAGCAAATAAACATTGGAAAGTGATAAATCGTAAACAGGAGTAACTTTTAAGGAAGATGCTTTTCTCGTAAAAATCAGCTAATTTATCCAAAGAGCGAATACAATAAAACAGCTGATTTTTTCAAGTAGAAAAGTTACCCCTCAGTTGCGCAGAACTGCGTTTATTTTCAATTTTCTAGTATTTGTACAGTGTTTTATCCCAATTTGGTACCATCATCATAAAAGTGGTGATCTGAT
>DWAK01000381.1:0-11060 GCA_018230145.1 Lepidochrysops patricia
AGTGTGCGGTTATGTTCTATACCAAACGCAAAAGCATGCAGGAAGTAGTACCTACCTACTTACGCCGTATGAGTGTTAAAAAACAAATTGCAATAGATATTACCTATTTACCTACCGTTGAAGTTGAACCAAGAATTTCAAACGGTAGTAGATTTCCAGGAATCACTGTAATAATAATTAACTATCTTATTCCTTGGTTATTAAAAGGTAATTGGATTTGCTTCCGAGCGAAAAGTAGGTTATAGCAGTTATAGGAACAAAATGTAGGGCGTAATATTGAGCTTGATCTGCCCGATGGGACAGAGCCCTGATTGTTCGTCATATATATCTTCATTAGTATCAGCATACAATATTGTGCGCTTTAAATCTATCCATGGTCACTCTAAACATAACCGTGACCCAAAAGAAGTTGTGGTCTTATCAACGCGCTCTTAGGCGCTTTAAAGTTTGCTTATTAATTAGTCGACTTAGTATAAGTATTTTAACGTTTTCGTAGCGTAAAGTACGTTTTATGCAGTGCTAGTAGAAATGTATGAACACACACTAATCACTAGAAAAATGAACACAACTTTTACAAAATCATGTATGGATTGGGTGACTACTGCAGCTTAGTGGCAAAAGCGTAATTTGCTATGAATAGGTAAATGCACGTACATTTATTGCTAAAATATTTTTCTTTGCTCATGCGGGATATATCTATCTTACCGCACGCTTTTGCAGTCAGTAAAGAGTCGTTTACGCAAAATTTGAAAATTTGGATGTGATAAAAATTTTACCGCACGCGCAAAGTTCGAACACCGCACGCGAATTTTCAAATTTCCAACCGTAACAGCGGTCGCTGAAATAATATTGTTCTTATTCCACGGTTGTAATCAAAAATAGTAAGTATATTGTTATGTAGACGTGCGGTATTGTCGATTGCCCACTCAAATCAATGAACCGACTTCTCTTGTGCACAATCGAAAACTGCATTGCATTAAATAATATACCTACTAAGTACTTATAAGGTAAACTGAATTCAAGACTTAAAAATGTTCAGAGACGAGCAAATGCCGAGTGCTAAAGGACGTTTAAAAGAACCACACGGGCTTCGACAGTGTTTCTATATTATTAAGTTTAAAGTGAAGTAAGTTCCTAGTAAGGAAATACAAGTCTAAAAATTTGCAATACCTATTTCTGTACCGTGCATTAAAAGATTATTATCGATTGATGCAATCTGCATAGAAACTATCTGAATGTTATTAAACATTTGTAGATAGCAATAGAGATTATCTTGAGAATATAGTGAGCTGTGAAGAATGCTTGAATCCTGTAAAGTTGTAAAATATTTCATAGCAGTAAGCAGTTCGTTGCAGTAGCGAAGGGTGAGTTTTCTTTAGCGGGAAGCCGTAGTCGCTAGATAAGGGATGTGTACAACTGCATAGGCACAGTGCAATAAAGAACTTTTGAAACACCGATTTGAAACGGAAGCTTAGTAGTATGAAGGATAGTAACGAAGTTGTTTAGACGCCTCGCCACTTCGTTCGGTGTTATGTTAATCAGAGATCTTATCAGAGTCTTTTGTTTTATCTGGTGGCCTGAAAATCTGAGATACAAATATTTAAATTTCATGAATCAGGTTAGGTAAAAGGATATTACAGCTGGTGGCACTCAAGTATACACACAAAGCTTAATTTTAATGACATTCTGTGTGTAGGTACTTGATTAAAGGTGAGTATAATGCACGGACACCCGATGTTTTTAAACTTCCCCCAATGCTGTTTAAAGGGGTAAGAGCACAGAGAAGAAGAAAAGGTGGCCAACTGGTGTTGTAATGTAGTGTACCTAGTAGGTAGCTAGCCGCCGAATAAAAAAATTTTTGATACATACTTTAACCGACAAATTTTTGTAATACAAAAATTTCAGAGCTGGCGCGTTTTCGAAGGCTCGAATCCTGAAATATTGCAGGCGGTGGACAAGACAGAAAACCTTTAAACTTCTGCATAATACTGTCAGCGCTAAACTTACGTACCTTATCTATACTTAGCCACCGTCATACTCATTGTTTTACAATCTACAAAACATAATTTTTAATTATTCCAATACGGGAATCGAACTCACAACCCTCCGAATCGAGAGCTTTGTAATACTCTAGAGTCTAGACCATAATTGGTACTCAACCTCTTTTTTACATGGGCCATAAACACGTTTTAGTCATGATGACGGGGGCCGCAAGCAAAAATAATTTTACGGAAAAAAACTATGATTCACGTTATTTAAGTTTTCGGTGATATCACAAAGAAAAGCGTTAAGACAAATCACCATTCAACCTTTTGTAATTAAGGGTAAACTTTATTATTTGGCTCTAAAAACAGCATTATTTCATGGCGCAAAGAAAATAACCTTTCCAAACCTTTTCCTCTACTAAGCCATCGTGCCGAGGTATGTAAAATGTCGTGGCTTATACTCATTTCCTAGTTCTTTCAAAGGACTTGTAAACTTTTTCTAATTGCAAACGGGCCACTGATAAGGCCTGGCGGGCCACATGCGGCCTGCAGGCCGCAGGTTGACAATAGCTGCCCAAGACCATGGAGGTGTTCTGGACGTTGTGTTGTCTGACTGTCTAATGTCTATGGATTTTTGGAGTCTGTATGATCTATGAAATTTTGTTGATGATTGACATAGGCTTTCAAGTGAAGTAGATTATTTTGTATATATAACAGAATCTAAGTCTTAGATTAATACATTTTTTGAAAAGAGCGTGCTACTAAAGTCAATTAACTTTGTTACAATTGAAAATTATTATAAAATACTTGGTTACATTACAATGCAAAATTATTAATTGATACATTCAAAGAAATATTGAACTAACCATGAGTGAGTATGAGTGCTTGTCAAGTTTCAGGTATAGAATTCATAAAAACTTTTAAGAGTTTCATAATTAAATATTTACAATTAAAGACACCACACGCCACCCTATCAATAAAGTTTCGCAGTCAGCTTCTTGGCAGATCGACTAAGATTGAGTCCACCCTAGCATAACTATGTCATAATCTGTGACCCTAGTTTAAGCAGCTTTAATTAATCCCTCTATTGATAGATAATAGATTATAATAATTTTACACATGATCTTTTCTATTGCGGTGTAGGTATAATGTTATTATTAATTATGAGTAATAGCCAATGGGTAATAATATTTCAAAAAGTTTCCTTCTAATCATTTCTAATACCTACCCATGATTAAATAAACAATGCATTTTTGTTCTCGCAATCAATTTCTTCGGAAAGTTTCTGTTCATAAAAAGTTAACAATTACGGTCCATACAAAATTATCACAGGTTTTGTAGGTACTTATTAAATTATTTAGATTTAAGTACCTATTTACTCGATAATTTTTCTTGTATTTTAGGCTACTTCTCGAATTGAATGAATGAAGTATGATAGAAGCAGCTGAACACACATTAGATGACAACTGTATTTATTGAGTCGTTATTAAAATTCTGAACCAATTGTAGATATATTATATTGCCACTAAACAGTATGGGAATATTTACGAGAAAAGTCAGTCGTGAATCGTGCTCGTTTTTGATGAACTATCATATTGTATTCAATAAAATGTTTGTGAGAAAATGGAGAGGGCAGCTAAAGTGTTTTGTTATCTTCAAAATATAAAACTGATAGTAAATAAGGTACCAATTTAGTTCAATTGTTATTTAATTAACTAACAGTGCTTTACTTCCTTGTAAAATTGACTCTACATTATTTCCTTACGGGACTTATAAAATATTATTAATCCTAGACAACAACTAAAAGTATTTCCAAAAAAATTTGAGATGGGCACTTTAATTTTTGGTCTCTATTAGTTCTTGTATGCTTTAAGTAATAGCTGAGCCTGTGTTACCTTCTCTATTACCTTACGTGCTTATTTTTAAACCCGGACAAAAGCAAACCTTCTTAAATACGATAGTATCAACTTTCTATTCACATAATACCGATTTTTAAAACGTCTGTTGGCTACATTACTTATATTTATTATATATAAACGTTTTAAAAATCGTTACATGTGATAGTCTAAATTATTGTGAAATAATCATGACATTAGATTATAACTTTATTATACCGATAAAAAATTGCTACTGTAGTTATCAGCATGATTCATTTCTCATTGTTGGCATTGTCTTCGGTAATTATTGTCGGTTCTATGCATGACTGAACTGTAACATGTTTTTGTCGCTTCACTATTGAAGGAGGCAGAATGGGCAATAATTCTCAATTTACTTCTTGCTATTATTAGATGCAGAAAGAAATAATTTAAACATACTTCTTTTTTATTATAATTTTAAACAATTTCAAACTACTGTGTAGAAAAAAACTTTCATGTTACCAACAATGCTAATGGTTTTTTTGGTACCGATTCTAGGATTTTTTTATTAAATTTCCAGGAAATTGTATATTTATCCCTTTATGGGGCTATTGTGATGATTTGTGGATACTCAATACTTACATAAAAACTGCACTCTGTCGTGAGGATTTTTTTAAACTCAAGGTCGAATACCAACTTACCAAGCCTCTAAAAATTCCGCTTGACGTACGATAAAAAAAAATGTATCAGCAGCTCAAACGGATTAATAGATAATAACCGAAATAGGTATACCATTAAACTTAGAATAAGATATATTTTAAGAGTGTGAATCTCTAAAATTTTTGAAAGATACGGTAAAGAAAGCTTAACTGGCATCCCAGACATTAATGTGAAACAACCAGGAAATTGATTTATCCAAGTCTAGAATACCGGATGAAAGATTGATATTAAAGTCAATTTTTTATAAGAAAAAATCTTTAACCGATATGTATTTTTACTTCGACTTCTACATGTTTATTGGTAAGTATGCAATACTTCCTACTTGAGCTACCGCGTTTGGGATTTTCCATTGTCATCTTAATCATTAGGTATTTATTTATATAACACTTGTCAAAAATGTACTGGACAGAAAGATAGACTTGTAATCTTATTAGTGGCTCTTATCTAACAAATACATAATCCTTAACTCTACAATTTTATCATGATGGATATTGTTGATACTTACTATTTGTATAGATTTATAGCACTTAGTATTAACCATACAAAAACAGTTGATATAAAATATTATAGGCAATTTAATTTTATTTCCTGGGATTAAAATTACCAAAGTTATGGAGCAAGGATGGATAGACACAACGAAAGTATGTACTTATTAAGGAAAATCGATAAAAGAACGTACTTAATCAGAAATTTATAAAGTTTAGATTTAAAGATAGTTATAACTTATAGCTATATACCTATTTAAAATAAATTAAACTTCAGGGTTACACAAAGTTACAGTTTAACAACTAACAACTAATAAAGCGATATTAAATTTTACGACACTTTTTGTCCCAGTTACTAGTAGATATAAAGGTAATAAAAACAATAATTGAAAGAAAAAAGAAACACAGGCGAACATAAAACCTTAACCACATTTCAAAGTCGGTTAAAATAGGTATAGTAACATGGGGAACACACCTAAATTCATTCAAGACATATTATTATAATTATTTTTAAGACAAATTAAGACGAGTGTTACGACGTAGAGTGCTAGAGACTAGTATTTTAAAAAGCTCCAAAAGCTATATTAGTAGGTATTAATTTAAAAAATGACGATTTAGTTCTTACGATACAAGATAACTGATAAGAATAAAAAGTATTATATATAAGACTCCACAAAAGCAGTTCCGTATTTCAGGCAGCTAACTCGCTATTAACTATTAAGTTGCTAACATGATTTGTTTTATGTTTATGTTACAGGTGAGTATGCGCATGAGTTGAGATGAGAAGAGCAGATGCATGCGTATGCGCATCTAGCTGTTAGTCGGTCCGTTGACGGCCATCTATACGCACGTATTCGTTGTCGGACCGCAAGACAACATGAGTTACAGCGGGAAAAGAAAATTATCCTTTCTCGGATTTGCGCCACAAGTAAGTGATTTTATATTATATGCTTTAATTGATAGCGTTGGAAATTGTGTGCCATTTTTTTTTGTCAGAAGATGTGATTTATTAGATAGTATCTTTATTAGATTATCAATAATATCAGTAGGTAAACTATTCACTAAATTGTATTAGTTTCTACTATCTATCGATAATGTTTACTGTTGTAATCTATCTTGCTATAACCAAAATACAGCTGTTATAAGTCTTGTATTAACTTATAGTCAAGCCGAAAGCATGTTGATTCCTGCAACCTGTTATTCTTTTGACGGATTGCATTGTTGTTTTTTTTTAACCTCACATGCGTTAAGGGCGATCTGTCTTCTGTACGGCTTGCGACATTTACTCTATCTTTTGATTTTTTGTACTTATATAAAAATATGTTGTTATATTTTTAAAAGGTTTTGTAAGTTATTATTTCGTTTTATGGTTAAATACCAAATTATTTTTAGTTAGGTAGTTAAGTTATTGATTTTAAAACAACAACGAAAATATGATAAAATTAAATATCTCAATGTGAAATAAATAAACGTGGATTTTACAATAGGAAAAGAAACACACAAAAATGTGTCAGACACAAAAACAAAACTGTGTCAGACAGCTGGTACCTAGTCAGTCATATTTAACTAATGCCCAGTTTCTGCAGAAATTTTAACATTATAGGTAGGTACGTATCTAATGTCCTTTTAAAAATATGAAGCACAATTCTCATGATTTGGATATTTTACCTCGCGATACTCATCTATCAATTACCACTACTACTGAAAAGTATTCTGGGGCACCGATAGATCATTTACGAACTGACAAATTCAAAGTAGCATACCTACCTAATAGACAAAATGACGCTCATTTTGGTATTTTGGTAGATATCACACCTACACAGTTTTTTAAAATGTTTTTGTTATTTTTACATTTCTCTGAGAATGCAGGTTACAGAAATGTGTTTCGTTAGCAAATGAAAACAAATTTTCTGAAATTTTACTGAAATAGCTATTACGTATCTATTTTCCAAATCGTTACCACGTTACTATTCCTAAAAATCTGTGTCGCTACAAATATAGGCGATTAGATGCTTATCGCGCGAAACTTAATTGTAACAGAAAATAATTATTAATTTTTAGGAGAACTGGTCAAATGGTTACTCAACTATTATTAGTGTACATCTTATTAATTGTTTAGGCGTTAACTACAGTCAGTAAACATTTACTGTTGAACTCGCCTTTAACGAATTTCGGACAACCTTGATTGACGACATGCATACTGATGAACGACGATCGATAATCGAATTTCGGAGCCAAGGGTAATTGAGAAGAATTGAAATTCCGCCAATAACTTCAGCCATGATTACCTATATCCAGTGCCTACAGTTCACTAAAGGTCGCGAAAAGAAAAAATTAACATTTGTCTCGCTAATTAGTGCTTGTCTCACTAGACATGTAGGTATGTAAACCTAATTATTTCTCACATCTGATTGATATAAATAGTATCTATTTATGATTTTAAAATATTATGATATAAAAACCTTGACCTCGTAATTGGTATTTTGATAAAAACATTCGGCTATATGCAATTATTCCACATCAATATTTCAATAGTTTATATTAGATTCAATAGTTTTGAGTATTGCAAAAAATGATTAATTACACAGAGCATTAATTTAAATCAATACAAATAAACCGCCCGCTTAACAGTCAACGGGGCATACTTATTGGATTTTCCATTCATTCAATAGGTATATTAAGTATTTGGTTAAGACTTTGAGGTTGCCTGACTGATTTATCTACTTGCCAATCGATTAGGCATTATCGAAATGTAAGGAAATGATAACGACAGTATATCTACTAAAAGTATCAAGGTTATTTACTTTCCTTATATACGATGATAATAATATAATTATCATGATTGTTTTTGAGCTTAAATTGCAACAAATTGGATAAAGAAAAGAAAAAAAAAACTCACCTTAATTACTTGCTTGTTTAATGTTTATCAATAATCGTATTATGAAATTATCTTATATTCTATATATTTTAGTGATAGTATTTTCTCAGTTATATTATTAGAATCCTTACTAATAATATAAATGGAAAAACTCCCTGTTACCGCTTCAGGCAGAGACCGTTGAGCTAATATAGGATAAAATGAAATTTAATATGGAAATTGTTCATCCGGGAAAGGACATGAGATAGTTTTTATTATTACAAAAAATGTACAATATCGCGTTATGTAAGTACAGGAATTTCTGTACAATTTCTAGTTATCAAGTTTGTTAATTTTATGCAAGTGTAATTCAAAGATGTGTTTATAAAATTAACTTCAGGTTCCTTGCCTTCGTATAATTAGGTAAAATACCTTATTATTGTTATAACTTATAACATCCTGAGAGTAGGTAGTTAAATTTATGGGTACTTTTTATAAATTAAACTAGCAACCCGCCCGGCTTCGCACGGCTTTCTTATTATTTCGTGGAAAGATCTCAGATGGCTTGATTTTGCGACACCTCTGACAAATTTTATATTATCGTACTCAAATATACAAAAAAAAACAAATTATACACACAAACCATCCGGAGGAATCAACCAATCTTTACTGCATGATAATTGATAACATAGGTTTTTGCAATACCACTGCATAGAGACGGTGACGACAAAAAACATAAGTCCTTAATGGTAAAATGATTTGTTTGCGAATGTACGGTGACTTGTCGAAGTAGTAATTGTTTTACAAGTTTTACAAAGATTATCATTCACACACACACACACACACACAAATCAGTTAAATATAACTTATTATTTACCTATAAATAGGTTGTCGAATTAAAGGGCTTCTGTCTCGGTCGCGCGATAAAAGTAAGCAGCGTCATAAAATCCGGATAATCTTATTCTATCCACCATTTATTAAAAAAAAATGCAGAACTAAAAAGTTATAATTTGATGGCTAATTATTATTATTATTTAACAAATACATTATTTATCGTAATATTATATTATCGTAAAGCTTATTTGTGTCCCAAAACTATTTTGCTATTTCGAAGGAGTAACTAAATACCTCACAGAACACAATACAAAAGCTTAAAAACTTGAAAGTCCCCTAAGATTAACCACCTGGCAGCTGTTTTCGCAACTAGTCATGTTGTACTGCTGCATCACACGTGCGGATTTGATCCTGAGCGAACCAGATTCACAGTTAAGACTCATGACTTATTGGACTTTCAGCTCTATCTTATTCGAATAGAGTTCTATTTAAAATGCATAAAGGTTTTATACAATGATTTCGAATCTTTAAAAGAATATTTCTTTCTAAGCCCAAATAAAATCAGATGAAGTAAATAAATAGTAAAAAATTAATATTCAAATATTATTAATTCTTCATTAGATATGTATTAATAGATAATAATTGTTTACCAACTTTATTGTGTCGAAATGCCTGTTAAATAAATAGTGTAATTTAATGAAAGAAAAGAAAATTCACACCGAACTCGAATAATATAACATTATCTTTAGAAGTGCAGATATTATGTACTTATAAAATTTTTGCCCTCATTTAGGGAAAACCTGCTTAAGTGGCTTCAATGTCCATGGTTCACTCCGGACCAAATCCCCATTATTTTTGAAAGTAAAACCTAATACCAAAAACCTTATGATGATGAACTTATTAACAGATATTAAATATTGTATTTTACGAGTGTCTCAGTGTCGCCGTCTTCATTATTGAACCTAGCAGCTAAATAATAAAATGTATATTTTAAGTACCACTTAGCAAAAACTAATTCTCAATTAATTGCACTATATAATGTCAAGAATTAATATTTTCCACTTGAAATAATTTATGAACAATATTTCGCGATAAACCCCAAGTAACAAGTTACAAATAAATCAGAAATTTTGTCATGAGGAGCCAATAATATTCCAAGTAAAGAGATAGGTACATTTCAGCTAAAATGTGTGCGCTATGTTTCTGTGGGTTGTGACTGAGACGCAGCCTACTTAATGTCCGGTTTCTGAGGTGATTTTGGCACATTTTTTTTGTATTATTGAATACAAAAAAAATACACAAAAATACAAAAAAAGCTAAAAAAAGTGGTATAAGGTATTTTAAGGTGGATAATATTATATTATATACCACCGACAAAACCTTCAGAAATACCCGACGGTATTGATCACTTACCATACGCGGTTCCATGTGGGCATTGAGCAGGTATCATACATAAGTCAAAAGGCACACTTAGTGCCGCAGGCACAAATCAGTTGAAACTTGAACCAACTTAATTCTGGTTTGATGTGACAAAATACACTAGTTTTTATACCGACATTGTATTTGTAAAAATATTAAATAATATTATACTTAGCAGCAAATTTAATCCACACTTATAATATAAAGAGGAAAAGTCTGATTGTTTGTTTGTTTAAATCGAATACTCTCCGAAATTATAACTCCAATTATACATATACCCATTTATTATTATCTACATCTAATAAGCCGGAGACAGACAGACATAACGAAACTGCCGTTTCGAGATGGGGGCTACAGAGTCTTAAAAATTTTGCCTAACATACAAGCTTTCATGAACTATTGTGAATTACGTTATCTCATTAAGTGATAATGCGGATATTTTACTATAAATTCTTCTAAATCAAAATGATCTCATATTGTATATTACATTTACATTTTTGAAATATAGTAGATTTTTGAAAGTCGGTTAAAAAGCTTTTTTTATCGTCGTTCGTCGATCATAACTAAAACTTGTGCCGTCGCTTTTTGATGTGTAATCGTGATTTAGGTATTACATTTTATTCACATACAGAGAGTCTATGAATAAACACTGCTTCTCAAGAAGGAGCTCTCAGCACTTGAAATCTGTTTATTAATACGGGCCTGATAATCCTAAAATGTAACACGTTAAACGATATTCCTACTTTTTCTGTTACAGTGCAGCTAGGATAAAATTTTACTAATAAAAATAATTTTCCTGTGTACTAAAAAGTTTAGGTTAATTAAAAAGAAGTAGGGATTTATTTATTTACTAGCTTTTGCCCGCGACTTCGTCCGCGTGGAATAGTTACTTTTGAATAATGCA
>DWAK01000382.1:0-11053 GCA_018230145.1 Lepidochrysops patricia
TTCCGCGAAAAAATACCCACAAGCTGCATTCAGATGTATGAGTGCACGCATAAGTCCTCGGTTCGTCGCTTGCAAATGCAGTTATATGGCATAGGAACAATTTGCTTCTTCGCTTAAAGAAGGCACTCTATCGGATAAGTGCAAAACGCTAAAAGATTTTAAATATATCTAGCTTCTGATAGCTTTTGGTGTGTAACCAGCAGTCGTCCACATATTTGCATAAGCTGAGTGTATCTTGATATTGACTTTTTGATATAAATATACCCAACATGGATAACACTTCTATAAGTGATCTAAATAGTATCATTTATTTATTCAATTCCAGTTAATGTCGCAAATGGATTCCAAGAAAGATAATTATTAAATTATATTTTATTGAAAGTTTAACTTGTTCAAAGAGGATGAGGTAATGTAAATACCTAAATAAATGATTGTATATGTATATATTTGTTGTTTTGTTTCCAGCTTAGTCGATTTTCTTTCTCTTGAATACCTAATAAATCGTTTGCCCAACAGACGTTGTTTTTCTGTAACAGAAATACTAAGGATAAAAAAAGTTGATTCTCAAGTATAGTTACAATATTACACTCAAACAAAAAATTATTATCCGAAACCATCCACTTAACCGACTTTCAAAAATAGGAGGTTCTATATTCGGCTGTATATTTTTTAAAATATTATAATACACTTAACTATTCAGTAGCCGGTATCTAAGAGAAACTAAATCACTTTTTACGGGACTCTAAACGTGTTTCAAGTACGAGCCACAGGAAGTTCACGGTCGTTCGGCCCTACCCATCGACGTATCATACAGGGATATCACAGCCCTTTTTATGGATTTTTATTTGAGAAGATTCCAAACTGGCCGAGTTTTTCATAAAAACACTAAAGAATCCTATAGTTATTCAATAAAAATTAATGTGTCCTGAGTGATGTAAATCACGCAATCACAATTAAAAAACGAAAACCTTTTAAATTTCGTTTCTAATTTTCATTATTCGGGCATAAAAGTATGTTGCGGATTCCCACCCTTCAACCTCCAAGAGCTACCCGGGCGGCCCGCTATTTGCTCGAGCCATTCCGTCAAGAACCAAGCGCCACCCGGGTGGCGCGCTCTTCTATTCGACTAATATGAATATAATATTATGTTGTACTTATTTCTATATTATTACAACCAGCTACCTACCTGATACTTACATTCATACTAATCGTATCCGCGAAATTTAGTGGTTGATGGTGCGGCTTCCTAAGTACAGTACGTCTATGTAACACACTAACAGATTATGCCGCATCATGCGCTTAGCTAAGAAACGAATTAGTTTTTTTTTCTTTTCAATTACGTTCATTTATGAGTTTTTTCTTGTCTTAAACATGTTATAAAATGTTATTACTGAAAAAGCTTTCGTGATAAAAAAAAAGATCAAAGATTTTATGATAATCATCGACTGCAAGGAATAATATCAAAATAAGTTTCTTCTCAAGCATTCCCAAGAAACTTTGCAATATGACAAAAAAAACATTAAGACAAGAGACCGCAACGACTGCAGGTGTGATTGATCTGTGTAATGTGTATTTACAAGTAGCATATTAACTTGCGAGCGGGCTTTTCATCTTAGGGCTGGAAGAGCCGCAACGTTACCATACTTCGATGGTATTTAAACATTTATCGTCAGTTTAACTGTGGTTTAAACTATCATATATTTCTGATTGACTATTTAATATGTCAAAACCGGGCATAAGTATTTAAACCATTTAGTCAGTGGTCAAGGTACAAAAAGTGCGCACAAAAAGTACGCATGGCCGACCTGTCAGATGTAGATAACTCGGGCGCGGTCGTGAGCTGAGAATCGCGGCATCTCGCTCCGGAGTTATTTATGTATGGTACGTCTATGTACAGTCACGAGTATACAGTGGAATGTAAATAATGTTACCCCTCGGCCATGTACCTCTTTATAAGTGTAGATACCACGGCCGAACTAAAGATCGGCATGAAATTTAGCGATTCTCGCCTCCTATATTTCGTCGCTTATGAAGAGAGAACTTAAGAAGCTACTGGACTGTTCGATTGAAACAGACTTTCTTCTCTCTTCTCTTCGACGATAGCTTATAGCTATTTGGGTAGACTTTTTTAACCCCCGACGCAAAAACGACGGGGTGTTATAAGTTTGACGTGTCTGTGTGTGTGTAAATGTGTACGTATCTATCTGTGGCATCGTAGCTCCAAAACGGATGATTTTACTGCGGTTTTTTTTGTTTGAAAGGTATGTCAGTCACGAGCTTTCTTAGCTATGTTTGGTGGAAATCGGTTCAGGTCTTCAAGGTCATTTGGGTCGGGGTTTTCTTTAAAATTTTTATCAGGCAGTTGGCCAACACACTCCCACAGCCCACTATTGCAACTCCTGTGAGCTAGGATCGACCGCGTTATTGTTATAGTATTTAGATGTCTAATGATGATAAGAAATAGACTATTTCGCCAATATTATGCTATTAAGGCTGATGTATGGGACATAAAGTCACAATTCACTGCCCATATCTGTTACATTTTTGTATTGAACCGTGCGTCGCTGTAACCGATGGTAACAGTTCATCTTTAGGTGAGGGAATGTTTGTCGTTGTTCACTCTTTCAATTAGGCAGCACTCACTAACACCAGTGTTTCTCTTGACGGACTCGTTTAGCACTATTCAACCTTGTTGCGAGGTAATAAGGTTGAAAAATGATACACAGATTATGACTTCGACCGTACGGGTGAAATTCCGAGGCAATTTGTAGCAGCCGCGGCACGAGCTTGTTCTAGCATATTCTATGGAAAGTTGTGGAATGTATTCCATAGCGGATCCCGACAGACGTTGTTCTGTTTGTCATTTATTAATAGAGGAAAATTTATGTGAACTATACCTATATTTGGACGGTTTGGTTGAATATCTATTATATATATAAATGAATCCCGTTTCCCGTTGTCACGCTATGGCGTCGTCGTCGTCATCGGTCAAGATAATCGGTCAAGCCGTTTTCATGTTATGACATGCAAACGGCTCGACCGATTTGGCTGAAAATTGGTAGGGAGATACCTAGCTAAAAACCGGGAGAAGGTTTTAGGGTACTTTTTATCCCGTTCCCGTCGTTCCTGTGGGACGTCATTTGTTACCTCTAAGGCGGTACAAAGTTCGCCGGGTCAGCTAGTTTCTTTATATAAAACGTACAAAATTGTTGCTCATTTTTCGAATATACAGTTTTAGTACCTAAGTACAATTTTCCGCAACTTCATTACTTACACCGAAATTCGTTGCAACTCGTCAAAACTATCCAATGCCCTAATAGTATATTGTGCAACTAGTGCGGTAAGTTGTCGATTACGCACGAGAGAAGTTGGACATTAATTTTCTCGAGTCAATCGCGCGGTAAAAAAAGCGCACAAAAATGTGTGGTATTGTCGGGCAATCGACACTACCGCACGAGTGCAATATACTATTTTTTATCACAGGTACGAGAGTAAAGGTAAATAAGTATATTATGTGCAAGAAGGATAGTTAGAGTGCGGGAAATGTCATTTGAATGCGGGAAATAATTCATGCGTAATTGGCTCTATACTTGCCGCAATAGCATGCGTTACTTACGCCGTATGAGTGAAAAAAAAGTATTTCCAACCTCCATTCCCAATCGGCGTTTAGAAGAAGCAAATCACACTTTCCATATTAAACATGTATTTAAATTATCTATTTCCATGTGTACGTAAGAAAATAATTAAGGAATGTATATATTTAAAGTAAACAAGTAAAACGGGTCTTGCCGTGATTATGTAGCTTGGCGCCGGCTGGCTTTGCGCAAGTTCTGCTTAATCCAATTAGAAGTTTCTAGATTTAGACCTAGCGCTTAGTACAAGACAGTTGTAACTAATGCAATACGAAATTAGCTGCGTATAGTTGGGACAAAAGTCTTAAACTTAACCCCAAGTCCACAAAACGGCCCGCGAAAAAAATTAGGTGGCCTGCGTAAGTATGGTAAAAATTGTTTTTATGCGCTTTTCTTAAGAGTACCTAACTGAAATAAGAAATGAAAGTGGCCCGTCAGGAACTGAATCTTCCGTTTGGCCCGACTCTTCAAAAGTTTGAGCAGCCTTGGACTCAGCTGTCAGCGCGACCCAAGTCAAAACACTAAAGACTTTGCCTACTTGCTGTCTGTCTAATAACTGCGAAACTCAACTGATTTCAATGAATTTCTACTCTATGGGGAAGAACATAAGGTACTTTTCAGTGTAGCAAAATAAACGGTTCCTGTGGGTTTGCCTTTGAACGCTTAGTCGCTGGCATTTTATAAGTGATGTTTTAAATAATTCTTTATTTGTAGTTAGACCCCATGTCCCCACTGACCACGATGACCCCACTCGCATTAATTAATTAAAGTACAACACAACTGGTTCAGTGCTTGCTCGGATAGCAAGTTTTTCTATCTATTACGTCATCACTTAGTACATGGTCAGTAAATCGATATTTCACACGTCCTAGTAATGAAATACGAAAGATTTTATAAACTTTGTTCAAATACTTAATGAATTTTTGGAATGAAATGTAAAAGACTTTGATTATTTTTTTTTTTGACGTATCACGCGGTCAAAGGCTTGATATAATAAAATATAATATAGCGATTAGCGAAGGGTGATATCGTTTTAGAGTGCAGCCGTGGCCTCTACAAGTGATGTGCACAAATGAGACTTGAATAGGAAATAAGGAAATTAAATGCGATTCAAAGTGGAATCCAACAGAAACAGAGTTCTTTAAACGCGTCGCCATTAAAAGTAAAAGCCCATAAATGTGTCATGCATATGAGTAGGTATGTGTATATTGTATGTCTGTATGTCACTTATAATCTAATTGAACCTTTTTGAGCGAGCAAAAATGAAAGTAATGTAAAAGTTGCCGAATGTTCCTTATATAATTTATTGGATTAAATTTTACTGTACTTATACTGATTTTCATACGTAAAAGTTTTTATTGATTTTTAAATGTAGCAATTTATTTTTTATATTAGGTATGTATTACACAAGTTTTATGATAAAGAGTTATCTTTCTTTTTATATCTATATCGTTATATTTACGTCTTTATTTTCTGGTTCCCGGCTAATAGTCAGTGCACATTAAAAATGGTCAAGAATGCAGATTCCAAAGAATGATCCATAATAGAATTAATTGATCGTCCAAATTTTAGACTTGTACGTTGTATTACCTAATCTAATATTTCGAATCGAAAATTACAACCTTCAAGACGTGAGATCGGTTTCATTTTCATTTCTAAATTTAAACTCTATCCCTCTGGAAATAAGATTGATATAAATTTTAGTTTTATAGATTTGAGTACAAAGAGTTAGCCGCTATAGAATCGATACCTATAATTCAATACAATCTGAATCAAATAGAATTAAAACGAGAAACGATGGTGATATTATAATTTTAGGTTGGATTTTGGACGACTTGAAGATTTTACATATTTTAAGTGTTAAGCAGGCATTTGAATGCATATTACAAAAGTATTTTATTCGCGATATGGTTTTATCTTATTATATAAAATCTTCACTAATTTGGAGAGTGTAAAGAGAGCTTTCACGTTGTTTTCGGACCAGTGGAGGCTTGAGTTTGATACAAAACTTTTAATTATGTTGATGATACAAAAATAGTAATATGATAGAGCATAAAATATAAAAGATATAATTCATATTATTACTCAGAATGGACCGTCGTGATTGAATGCTATAGTTAAGATGACTCCACACGGTGCGTACGGCGCGACACAGGCAGAAATGAACTAACTCGTCGAATGTGAACGTGAATCTATCCAATAAGGGAAGGTTCACAAAAGCTACAACGATATATCGTTTCTGAACTTGTATCCGAAATAATTGTGTTATAACTCGCAGCACGATGTCGTAGGAGTGCTATGGATTACGAAGTAGATAACTATTAATCTTTGATGAAGGCTCTTTCTATGTCCCCACAAACTCTATAATATGCATGTATATCTCTAATCTTGGGTAAATTTACCAAATCACAGCTCTGTCATCTTGTCATATTTCACATGAAACCAAAAATACTAACGCTAACGCGACTGTAGACTCATCGGCAGATCTATTGCACCGTGTGGAATGGTTGTAACTTGTACCGCTGTGAGTCGACTTTTTATTTTAACGGCCACCGCACGGCTACAAATTGGTAAGGGCCTGACAGGGCTCGAGCCTTTTTGTACCTTTTCTGATCGTTACGTACCTACTAACCTTGGCCGTGTGAAGGACGACTTTTTACATAATTTGTGTTCTTCGTGTAGTAGGGCGTATTTCTGATATTTTATTGGTTTAGATTTTTTATAGGGTGTCCGATTGACCAATAGGACTCTATGTTCCGCCTTATCTCGGATGAAACAAAAAATCAAAGAGTTTGTTAAACCCAAACTACGCTACCATTTATAAGGAATTTCGCAGACACATGCATAGAACTACGCTACTTTGCCATCCTTCCTCTGTCGACTGACCGTCAAAAACTGGATTTTGCTTTGTTATAGAACTCTTTCTGAACTTTTATTCAGTCTGAGACCTTGCCCGTTTTCACCAACAGCGCCCTAAGTTTTAAGTGTCCCTAATTGGTCATTTAGGACATCTTTTGTGAAACTAAATGACCGATACGGGATGCTTAAACTAAGAGTGCGGTTGGTTAAAATGAGTATTAGGTAAAAGATAACTATAAACTATGTAGTACTTAAAATAGGAGGCTCTATATGACCAATAGGTGATGCTTAAGTTTACAGCGCTGTTGGTGTAAACGGGCAAGAGGTACTTACCTAGTAGGCAATATACAAATACCTACGTAAGCTTTACTTAAATAAAAATTTTTAAACTCGGCAGAAACACAATGGACCTTGGTTCATTTTGAAAGTTTATTACATCTTATATCTGTTTATTTCACTTGCTTTGACCAAAACAGTTTTATTTAAGAACAATAAATGTTTAAAATAATTTTATTGCGAATGTCGCAGGCTTGAGACGGAGGAATTATCAGAGAGAGTCACATACTCGATTTTTTTCAATGCTTCGTTTTGCACAACTTTTTGAGATACGCAGTAGTTGTTGTCCACAACTCCGCTGGAAGTGTATACCTCGGGTTATGTTTTCGAGATAAAATCAAGACAAGGAATCAGCTTCCACCACAGACTAGTCCATCTGTTTGGACATGAAGAAGTCTCTGAGATTGGGAAGGATTATATTAGTACTTACCTTATAATAATATTATTAGTTTTTATCGACACATTTCCTATTTCTACATCATTGCGGGTCTATACCTACGAAGCAGATCTAGTTAATAAATGTAATAAGTATAAAGAGGTTGACGACTCGTACTCCATTCCTAAGACGTTTATAATAATACACTTTCAGAAACATTCGCTCCAGTCTGTACGACTTGGTTTTGTCACGACAAACACTTGTGTGGTCAGAGTGCCCAGAGCCATTTGGCCCCTTTTTGTCTCGATTTGACCATACAAATCACTTCTGTTACGAAATCTCCGCAGTTCAAACTGAAATGGACGACTCTTAAATTTATATAAAAATTATAGACTCAAAACAGGAAAATGTATTTATGTTTAAATTTCTTCTGGGAAGAATTTAACTATTATAAAAAATTTGAGCATAGCTCGTGTTTATTACCAGCATTACCATTAATTATTATTACTTATTTAAATTTGGAATTATGCATTTCAATATTAATTAATAATTATAGCTTAAATTCTAACGCGCAAATTACAATACAACTTTATTTAGCAATATTCAACGCCATCTAGTGACGTTTTCAAATCTGCCATTTTCAAGAAGATGAATCCTCGATCGATCACTCATGACAGGTAACCGCTCATCAAATACCTGTTACCTGAGTGACGTCAGTAATTATTCGTAAAAAAATCCTAAGATAAGTGTTTAAATTTTCAGGAATAGATACCTCCCTTTTTCTTAAACTTCATACCTAGATCGCTATCAAAAATAAATTCCGCTAATTAATTCAAAGCTCTGTCTAAAATCAGACAGTATAAGTACCTAGTTACCTATTCTTTTTTAATCCATTAAGGTTTCTCGACATTATATTTTCGTGCCATGGAAAATTGTAGGCACCATCTTGAAAATCAAGTTGCGCATACGCCTGAGCTCGACACGTTAGAAGAAATATAAAACCTACGTGCTATACGATAGCCTCGTACAAAACTTATTTGATCGGTCGTTCAACCATGACATACCGCGGTCTCGCTCCGTTGTATACGTGTTTCTCGCTCGCTCGTACCGTTAAGGTGGTACGTCTGAATTATAGCATTCCGATCTTACCACCACCTCTCTGGAGGCTGCGCGCTGGCTTGTTTGTACGTAACAACTAACAGAGTATGTTACATATTATTGTGGTGTACCTTTACTTCTTATTCAATGCACGTTTTATTCATTACCTATATTATTTCTTAGGTTTTTTTTTAAATTAAGTAGGTAGGTACCTACTAATGCTACTTTTAAATATTAAACTGAGTCTATTTCTGGTTTTGGGTTTTTATGGTCCCCAATCATCGTGATCTTAGTAGTTCGTAATTGATTTTTTAATAACAAAAAATCAAACAATATAGGTACTTACTTATGGCTTAACTACGTTTTGTCGGTAAATCAACAGAATAAGCCGTTGGTTTCCATGAGTATTTACCTATATGTATATTAAAAGCTCTTACAAAAAGCTTTGAGAGTGTGAGGAATGACTAGTGAGGACCCGTCTCAAATTCTGTTCCATTAAAATGAAAGTAGGTACTGTGTGAGTACCTACTATGTTTCAGATAATCTACCAGCGAAGGATTAAGTCAGCAATGTAGGTAACGTAAACATGAGAAAATCGCTCAGCGCCATAAAAGGGCAATCGTCGTAGGATGACGTGATAGGTCGGTTCTTTCATATCCCAGATGTTAGACTTATATCGTACCATATAATATGGTCACGTCAAAACTTAACGATCCAACTCAATTAAAAGGCAATTATTAATGTGTATGCGAACTTTTATTTTCTTTTACATTTTGTGAACAATACGTCTAGCTATGCGTTGTTATAATTTACCAAGTCTTATATTATCTGTACCTAGACACGACTGAACAGCTATAATATTATTATTACATGATTTCAAAATCTTTACTGATGAACAAAACCAAAAGAAGAAGAATACAATTATTATTTAAAGTTTAAATAGGTAGGTATGTTGTTTAAACTTTAAACAATAGCTAGGTAAATATTCTGGTTTATGAAAATTTACATCACTATTACCATCTAGTGAAAAGGTTCTTAACAAATATGCGCCATCTATCGGAGATAGTCTACAGTTACTTGGGTAACCCGTTATTGAAGTTTCATTTAAATACACACAAAATAAACTAGATGGCGCTGTACCTCTCCATCTTCATAATCTGACCAGTAGATGGCGGGCTTAAAAGGTCTCGAAAAACGATTACTAGATGGCGTGTCAGTCGTTTTAATTTATTTATTTTTACAATACCCTTTACATCATAATATTACGATCTTTGAACTAGAATGTCCTTATTAGTATTATTAAAATCCGTTTAGCGGCCCTTGGATAAATTATTTCTTTTTCTTATGCTACTAAGTACTAATATTAGGGTACCTAGGTACTTATATCGTATCGTATTAGTAGCATAAGAAGAACCTCTAAGAAACCCAACGCAGGCCTGGGTGGTACTTCCATATCGCAGGCAATAAGTAATCAAACACGAACAAGTGATGCATGAAATTGTGTTCGGCCGTTGCCCTACGCCGCGGAATCTTATGCTAAAGGGTCATCCATAAATTACGTCACATGAATTTCATGTTGACTGTCATGACTCCCCCATTGCTAATGTGTGACGTAATTTATGGATGGAAAATAAATAGTATTTGGTGAGACGGTTCGTGGTTAAAAGTCTGGAGCAACGAGCTAAGAGGGTGCTCACCATTATGACGTCATCAAAGCTTAGAGATAGTTCTGCAAGAGAGTAGAGATTATAAAGGAATACACACGGTACTAAGAACTTACTTTGCACGATTATCTCAAGTAAAACGATCTTTTGCTACGTAGCCCAATCATGAAGATTTGATATTTGCGGGAATGTAACAAGAATAGGATAACTACGATAAAACATATTTAATATTATAACGCGACAATATCTTACTTGAATTTATTATCACTGATATTTTGAAAGCGTTTGAAAGTTTGTTACTTCCTCACGTCTAAACGGTTGCAGCAATTTTAATAGGTACCTATGGAGTAAGTTGACACCCTGGATTGACACATTCCGGGAAACACCGCGGGGCACAGCTAGTAATACAAAGGCTTCTTATATTTAACTGATTTAGACACACTCCAATATTCTTTACTCCGGGGGCCACACATACGTCTATCGTCGTCGTCTATACGTATCGTCCAAATGTCATTAGCGGCGAAGCTTTGGACAACCAACACGATAATTAACAACGCAGATGCGACCACGGTGCGCGAATGGCAAGCGCGCTAAATCTTTTATACAATATCGTCTTCGTTATCGCCTCCCGCGCGATAATTTAGATTCAACCCGAATATTCGCGACGATAGCCGATAACGGCTGGTCACATCTGCGTGCCATTGCACGATACTTTGTTATATATTATACTTCGATAGACACAGACCGTGCGGCCGAAGCATTTTATTAACTCTGCTGTAATTTGACTGTACTTTTAATTACAGTGGAATTTTAGGTGAATTATGTTTTTGCCGTCACGATCCAAGGTCAAAATGTTGAACTTCGCGAGGAAAATATTGATTCTGAACTCTATCTTTATATACATAAAGTTAACATTTCAATGAACTATGTATGTTTAATATTTATTTTTATGTTTTATGTTGTATTGTTTTTATGATAAAATGCGAATTAATTTTGACGCTACGAAATTTAGTTTTCGTGCACTCTGAAGGTATATCATATCGGGTCTAAATTATATCAGTGGCGAGGCGTCTAAAGGTAGGTAAAAG
>DWAK01000383.1:0-11048 GCA_018230145.1 Lepidochrysops patricia
TGCGTTATTCAAAGTATCTGTTTCACGCGAACGAAGTCGCGGGCAACAGCTAGTATTAATATAAATTAGTAATGTTCATGTTCGCTGATGATCTGTGTACACTGCATGCTGTTATTGACCATGCAGATATAATATGTGTCGTCTGGTTCAACTAGATATTCACGTAGTCATTAAAATATGGTCACATGATAATGGGATTATTCTAAATTCAGATAAAATCAAACTGTTAATCATCCACTCACCTTATATACATTTAGAGGATTGTCCTATTGAATTACACCCACAGTTTTACCTGTTTTCATAATATAACGAATAATTGTAGTTTTAAACCTATTGAAAAAGCTCGGAGTCAAAATTGATCTCAATTATTCCTGGTCTAGTCATGTAGAATTCATATTATGTAAAAGTTAAAGAATACTACTTGGTAAGTTTTACCACTTAAGTTTTAAAATTCCTGCCCCTATACGTAAATATGACATATGTATCTACTTTGCATTAGTAGACTCTATACTGAGCTATGCCCTTGATAACTACCTATGGATTAACTTTTAAAAATTGAACAATTAAACAAACTTGAAGCATTACAAATTAGATTTTTGAAACTACATAGGTACCTACTTATAAATACAAAAACAAGAAATAGTTGTAAAGACAATTACTTACTACAAACTATTCATGATATGTAAAATTTTACCTGTACCTACACTTAAAGCATAACTATCATTTGGCTATAAAATATAACCATGGCAACTGGGAGAACAGTCTTTCTACTATTAGCCACAAAGACGCCACAAGACAGGTGTCCTCAGGCAAATATGAAATTCCTAGAGTAACAAATTAATAAGGAGACCGAACTTTAAAAAAAAAGATTACCAGATTTTTTAACAGCCTTCCTGAGGATATCCGCCTTGAACAAAGTAAATTATTATTATTTAAGAAAAAACTCGAGAAATATTTGTTGGACTCACTTCCTGGATAACCAGGAAGTGAGCCTAATAATATAATACTATCTTGATATTATTGTAATAGTGTCATGTCCTTAATAAAAATAATGAAGTAGATTTACAATAATTAATATTATTGTAACCTGCAGACAAACTGTGAAAACAGTTTTGTGGGGCATGTTTTACTACAAAATTGTATGAATGTTTAAAGTAATAAATAAATAATAAAAAAATGAACTACCCGTATATTACCAGCTTTTTCGGTAACAATACGTAATATTGCAACCCTAAGTCCAACATTCCAAGTTGTCAACCAATATGTCAATGTCATATGTCATATATCAAATAGCACTTGCACGCTTGACGCTTTCTTGAAAAAAATTTTAGCCTATTGTGGTGTATGTGTGCGCTGTGCAACTTGAGGCCTTTTCGAATAATAAAACCGAAGCAATATAAAATATGTCTAAGCCGGTGGATTTAGAACTAAGAAAAGCATTCGCTGAATTGCAAATAAAAATGGTGGCAACTAGCAAGAAGATTCAAATTATAGACAGTCACATAGGCGTACTAAAACGTGTGGCTCAACATGCAGAAATTACTCAGCGCGAAATGGCCCACCTACCAAATGGTACAAAAACTTACGAATCTATAGGGAGAATGTTCCTTTTAACAGATTTGGAGGATATCAAAAATAATCTAAAGGAAAACCTTTCACTTTTGAGTAGTCGCACGGCGGAATTAGAAGAGAATAAACAGTATTTAGAGAAAAATCTTAAAGAAAGTGAAGACAACATCAGAGAAATGGTTCAGCAGAAAAAGGAACAAAGTGAAATCAAATCTACATAACACTGAAAAATGCTTTATTAGATTCGTAATGTGATCAATATTTATATTCTACTCAGTTTTACCAATAATAAAGTTGAACAAATTATTAAATATTGCTATAGTAATCATTAATATGCTAGTTTTTGACAAATATCAATAATATTGAATCTAAGATTTATATTGGAAGAGCTTTGATACCTACTTTGAAATTTTTATAGACAATACAGAGATAGGAATTAGTATTATAAGAAGTGGAAGTACCCAAACCCATCAATATATTATATCGTTAGGTGCGCCCTTACCTATGCGCGTCAGTGCAGAAATGTGTCATTCTCAAAATGAGTGAGCTCACTCTTTTGAAAGCAGTTCACATTAGGATACGGTGATGATTGGATGTGCCTACCACATCGTTTTTAACTACATGTGGTCAGAATGCCGTTGTGTGCCTTGCGACAGTGAGTAAAAACTCCAGAAATACAAATAAGGCCAAAGGTGTGTAACATTTTACACATTCCTTATGTGAAAAAACCTTGCAATAGTTTTGATTGTGTTGAGCGCCTTAACGATATGTATATATATATAGATGCCCACACCAGCAAATTTTTTATTTAGTAAAGTTAATTTATTGTAATGATTATTTTTATGTGTACTATATACAAAAACCATAACCCTTATATATCTAATGACATTTTCTTTTGTTCTTGTTAGTATTATAGTTATACTAGACATCAATTTGTAATTTACAAATTGCTATTAACTGCTTGACTTAATTTGAAATTATAATAAACAATTTTAAAAAAATGTTTTTTATGTTATTTCAGTGTAAAAAATAAGTACCTACCTAATCAAAATTAAAATTTAGTAAGATCCTTGTGAAAATGGATAATCCACAGTTGCAATGAAACAGATACACCTGTTAAAATGAAAAATACAATTTAAATCTATGAAAAAATATAGATAACTAAACAATTTTAACTGAACTGGCATTCTTTCATAAATAAATCCTGCACTAATCCTATTATTATTACTATCAAATCTCAATTTCCTAAAAATGGGAATGGGTATTTAGACACCTATAAAGTCCACATATTGGCTTCCCTTTTGAATCTGAGTGTCAAAATTTTTGTTATTGCATGTGTATAGTTCAGTAAATCTCTCATAATATAACAACTTAGGCTTCCCTCTGAAGTAATCATACCCTTCACCACTGGTATAGCGCCCTGGTTTTAAGGTAAGTATAGATTGCTACTGATTTATACAGCCTATTTGATGAAGATATTCAAATATTGTTTTAAAGCTACGGTTAAGTTAGTATTTTTAGGGGTTTTAAAATAAATTGACAAGGTATATTATGAATAGCCATTTTTATTAATTTCGAAAATCTTAACATTATTTTTACATGAGAAAATTCAATATTCATTCTTTAATTGTATGTCAATGATTTCAAACAATAATAATTAATAAGCGAAATTAGATAAAGCTCAATAAACATATAATTAATAAAAAAATATGAAATATTTACAAAACAAAAAGTATAAATTTACTTCTAAAAATAACAAAAAATGTGGCCTTCATAACCATTAATAATAAATTTTGTAACACTAAAAGCCTTATAACAAAAAATCTTACAGTAATTTTTTATCTTACATAAACTTAAGTAGAAATATTTCGCATTTCGTTTTAGTGGATGAGTACAAGGCGAAATCTGTTAATGAATATTATGCTAATTAGATTATCTGTTAAAATATACACAGAAACACATATCCATTTAATCTATTTGCAGACATTTAAATACAGTACAACATAATATTATTTAAGTTTGATCGACACTTTTTCACTCTATGTATAATTAAAACCAATATGCTACCTTAACAATTAATATTCATTATAATAGTTTATATTGTTTCTTTATTTAATCACAAAGTTAAACAGCACAGAATTAAAGGGACTCGTGTATGGCGATCACAGGTAAATTAATTAATACTTAAGGACGAAACTAGTGGATGATATACTTACGTCGGTCATTTCTTATATATTTTCACACATCTCGAAAACTTGAATTCAATATAAATTATAATTTCTATAACAGTCGATACAGTCACATTTATAAAATGTCCTCTCATCGTTGGGAGGAAAAATCCTATATTAAAGCCATGAATGTCTGTTCAAAGCGTCATATGGTTGCCGGACACCAAGAGTGGCGGGGGCGTATGCCTGGGGGTAAAGACTCATTATTTGTGCGCCAGTTTGACGCTGCAGCTCTTCCTGGTAGCGCAGATATTGCTGGTACAGCGGCGACGAAGTCTCTGCGACGAACGGATATCCCGCGCGAACTTGCGTGTGCCCAAGGAACGGGAATGTACTTGCGGCATGATTGCTGTTCTGATGCGCAGGTTTCACCAACTTCTCCGCATTTGCCTCACTATTTCTCTGATGTGCTACAGCAGCCGCCATGTAGTTTGCCGCCATCAATTGATTGGTGCTGTTCCTAAAATCGTCAATAGTGAAACCTCCGTTGTCACCGTACATGCCACTCAGTGCCATATTGCTCGTCGCTCCGAAATTAAACGGACTAGACTGCATCATGTTCGCCTTTACTGATGTCAAAACGTCGTTATTACTGACGGTACTGTGATATTGAGTGCTTATAGTTTGAGCTTGTTTCGTTTCGGACGTTTTCTTTCGTCTGTTCTTCTTTTGGTCTAATGGCGTATTAGCGGCGCTGGAAGGAGTCTTGTAAGGATTATTATCTTTACTAATAGCGATCGGGGCCTGGGAATAAGTGCCAGCTGAAGTGCTCGTGGCGTGGACGTCAGTCGCCGCTATCCCTTTATTAAACATTTGGGCCATAGAAAACGTTTTATCGTGATACAGAGAGGAGGACCCGGTTGCAAAACTCGACAAGTATCTATCGTCGTTTGTAAACCTTTCTAACATTTGCGGTATGCTCGGCAAATTCCTCAATGACTCGATAGGTATCGACGAATGTGAACTGTAAGGGGTCTTGTATGACAGAGATGACGATACCAAAGGATGACTTTGTACAAGTTTCTCAGTTTTTTGTGATTTTGACAGAGCATCCATATTTTTGCTGATGTCAGTTTCGCTTATCGTCGGTACATCATTTTTTAGATGTCCTCGAGGATTTGGTATTCTTAATTCGGCAGAGAGACTTTGCTGCGGATCTTGGGTTCTGGAAGTGTTTGTTCTTGGAATGCTGTTGTAGCTGCTGTATTGCTGTTGGATGCTCTTATTGTAATTCAGAGCGGTCGAATTCGATATGGCATCGGATCTCAATTTTTCCTCATTGATGCTCGCGTACGGCGACGAATAATCCGACGGCAAGGTCTCCGGTTTACGTGATTGATTTGTCATTTTCCAGTTGCCGTAATCTATAACTGGCGACGATGTAGTGTTGCACGAATATAACTTCTTGTTCGCCAGTTCGATGTCGTTCAGTGAGAAATTACTAATTTGTTGACTCGTTGCTAGCCCCTCGTACTGGTTTTGGTGAGCGTGAGCGATATTGTGGTTCACAGTGACATCTACGGGTGTTCGTTCATGTGTATGCGCAGGCGTTGTATTGTTCAGGCAGACCGCTGGTTTGTTAAGCGGTTTCGACAATTGCTGGTTATGTATGCCAAGGTTTATAGCGATCGCTTCAATTTCGTATCCCTTTTGTTGAGGATTTGCATTCGTCTTATGATCCCTGTTGGAGTAGTCTATTTCTGTATGCTCTATGTTGTGGCGTCTGGCATCGTCCATGTACCCCATATTTATCATATCAATGTTGTCTTTTTTAGCGGCAGGTTTAGTCAAATCCAAATTGTGAGAATCCCTTTTGTCAGTAATCACCGGTTCGTTGTTATTGTAGGGTTCTCTGTCGCGAAGATGACGCTCATTGAAATCACTGGGAGCTTTTTCTCTCGAGTTACTTAATTTACCCAATTCTGATTTTTCACTTAAAGCTAGAGCAATATCATCAACCGACGTAGAGGACATTGTCGGAGCTGAATGCGCAGACGGGGCTGCTTTAGGATATTCATTTCGCACTTTACTCGTTGCCAAATCCTCCTTATCATGCATCTTTTTAGATGTATCTGGCTGGTCCGGTTCATATGTCCGCTTCTTAACAGGGAACAGCGATGATTTGGTCTCTGTAGTTGTTGGATTTGTATTTGGCTGTTGAACGGACGGAGTGGTTGGCTGTGGTGAGATTTGAGGTTGTGAATAGTTACTTTGACTATTTGGATAAGGTGAAGGTACTGGTGAGTATGGTCCGTTGTAGTGGTTTGGACTGTTGGAATCGGGTCCCAGCGACGTATAGTCATCATGTCCGCGCACCGGTTTATTTACCACCGGTGCTTTAGATGTATCATAATATGGGGGTGCGTTTTGGCCGTACGTGGGCAAAGGACTTTTGTTGTGGTCTACAAAATAATTAGGCGTCGCTGAGCCCGTAGCACTATTTGTTGCATACACGTGTTGTGAGTACGGGGAATATGGTGATTGGGGAGCTTCACGTGGGCTGCAACTCTTCTCTGGACTGCTTTTCAAAGACGTCGTGTCTTGGTAGAATCCTGCTCGCACTGTTCCGTTTATTATGGGATATGTTATTTTCTGGAAATCGTCAGTTCTTGGCGAGGCTGGAGAGCGGAGTAGCGGCGAGTTGTGAGACATTTGGTGTCTCGGTGAATCTAAATCTTGACTGAACGACGATCGTTCTGAAATTGAGCTACCTGTGCTGGTCCTTCGTTGTCTCGGTGTTACGGATACACTTAAATGAGGACTCTCGTCGCTATCTGGTAGTGGCGAATTGGGATCATTAGGAGAATCATATTTTGTTGTATTTTTAGGACTTGCTATTTTAGCAGCGGCATCATTATTAGTATTCTCAATAGGTTTTTCTTCTGGCTCACTTTCTTTTTCTGTTTTCTTTTTAATAACTGTATTCGTAGTGGTGGTTTTAGGAGCGCCGAAGGCCTTGAACCATGCACTCAAATTCGGTGTTGCTTTTTCTTGACTTGGTTTCATAATTATTTGAAGTTCAGTTTCTACCTCAGCATCTTTTTTAGCTGGTGCAGCATCTTGTACTTCTACTGTCTTCTTTTCTGTTGGTTTTTCTTCGATATCTTTAGTTTCTTTGTCTGTTTCCGTCGGCTTTGTTTCTTCATTATCTGCTTCGCTTTTAGTGTCTTCGTTTCCAAAATTATGATCATTACCAAGAGTGAATTCTACAGTAGGTAAGACAGAGCCTAAACTTAGTTTAGGACTGGACTCCTCTTTATAGGAATCACGAGTTTTAGTTGAGGTACTTGGAGATGACGCCATTTCCTCAAACTTCTCACTGCCTTTATTACTGATGTTCGTCAGCAAATTACCTTTACTCTTACCTGGCTGCAATCTATCAATTGTAAGTTGTATTTCTCGTCTCTTTATAACTTTAGGTTCTCTCGAAGAAGGCCTCTTACGACCATCTCTTCGCATTTGTATTGGCTTTTCTCCCTGCGAGAATTCATCGTCCAAACGGCTATTGTCATGTTCCTCAGTAGAAATTGTTTGTGCTGGACTATCACAGGGGGAACTAAGGGCTGAACCTTTCGGAGCATCATCTAGCCATTTGCTTATGTCTTTTACAGCCTGTTCAAGAGCTTTTGAGGCAGAAACACTTTTAGCACAGCTTCTCTTAGACCTTCTTGTACCTGGTCTCGTCTTTATACTCTCAGTTTCAGTAGTATCATTATCTGAAAAATCATCCTCTTCTCTGTCAGATTCTTTAGCGGATTTAACTGACTTCTCTGTAGCGTCACCAGCAAAGTACATTCCTGTATCTTTATATTTCATATTTTTAGCTTTAAGCTTTTCAATGGTTTCTCGTAATTTCTTATTTTTGTCCTTATCTGGTATACTTATATTTTGTTTATGGCTGTCAATTTTCTGTTTGAAATCAAACAAAGAGTCCCACGCTTCCTTTGTTGTATGGCGTCTTCTTTCTTTTATCTTATCAAACTTGTCTTTAAGAAAATCTGGATCGGAAAGCTGCTCATTCTGTTCAGATTTATCTATTTCTGTTGGTGATGGCGACGGAGTGTGGATGGAAGGCAAGGGACTGGCACTCCTACTTCTGTTGGAACTTTCTAACGACTCTTGTGAGGCGCTTCGTTTTAAATCATCTGGTAGATCAACATCGTGATGCTTGCTTTTCCTTTTCTTTTGTTTAGATTTTTTGCCTTCCCTGTCTTTGTCTTTACCGTGTTTTTGTCTCCTACTGTGTTTTCTCTCATGGTTAGATTTATGAGAGTTCTTTTTATGATTTTTCGAATGTTTACCGTGGCGATGGTGGCCTCTTCTTTTCTTCTTTATTTTTTCATGTTTCTTATGAGATTCCTTTCTCTTTTTTGCATCTCCTTCATTGTCATCATCTTCTTCATCGTCTTCTTGATTATTTTCTTGCACAGAACAGCTCGATTTGGGATCATCTAGAGAAAAGGTATTGTTTCTTTATTTTTTATTACTAGATTTTTAATAGACATTAATAGATCAAAGGTTTAACACTTTCGTGATTTTGTTAAAAACGATTATTTTGTTTCATATTGTACTTCACATGCTTGTAATGTAAAAAGCAATGTCGTAAGCTCTACTTACTGTGGTCTGAATGCGATTTTGTTTTCTTGCGTTTATGTCGCACTGGAGATTCGCTTGACTTCAGCTTATGTTTTCGTGACGGTGTTGGAATCTGATATTCCACCGCAATTTCCTCATCAGATGAAGACACTCTATGTATATATTTTTCAGTGAGTCGATCAAATGCTGCCTGTAGATTGTCTACCATTGTGGTGTATTCTGCAAGATGACATATTTCACATTTAAATAGATAAACAGATAGGTGTTTATTATTCTTACCTTTTAATTAAAATAAAAGACAAGTAATATGCTTAATTTATGTTATTTACCATTGTCTTGTCCATTGTATAATCTGCAATTATTTACAATAAGTTTAAAATCTGCTTTAAACATTGAGAAGTCAGAGTAATATCCATTGTCAAGTCGTTCTTCCATTTTTCGCAAGTCCATGGGTCTTCGTATAACAGCATAGTAATTTGGAGCATATTCCTCCTCCACTGGGTCCATGAAAGGCCAAGCGTCGTCGTGCGCAGTAAGCTGTTCTAGTACTTTATACATGTCTGTTTGTATGTCCTCTTCCGTTTGGCTGAAACTAAACAATCATTATAAGATAGATCCAGACAACTACAATATGAGTTATGGAGGTTTTAAGTGTAGGTGGATATTGCTTAATGATGTTGTATTTAGAAACTTTTTAAATATTGTCACAGATAATAAAATATACAATTTTTAAAGTGAGTGTTTTAACGAGTCGTTGAGTGAGTCATTTGTGTGAGTATAGGTTTCACAATTTCTGCTGGACGACATTGTCCACTTGAGCAATATGACAGTTATCTAGTATAACTGTCATATTGCTCAAGTGCACATCACAATATTATGAAGGCGAAAGTGTTTGTGTATGTTTGTTACTTTTTCATTTCTAAACGGCTGGAGCGAGTCTTTAAAATTTGTTAGCTAACACCCGAACCAGTAACACATAGGCTACTTTACTGTGGGTAACACCGCTAGTAATACATACATTTGTGACGTTTTGAGCTTCTTTCTCGTGCTGCTACTGGGTTCTACGGTGTCCGGTATAACAATCTGTCCCGTAGCCGACGCTAGGGAGTTGTTAGTTTTTCTTCCTGTTCTCACCACTGGCTCTGGTGGTGGTTCTCCTTTGTGGGTGCTCGAGGAGTTTTTTGACCGCTTCTCTGTGGATTTTGTCGGTTTAGCTGCTTTTTGTGGCATCTCGTCTTGTTCACTGCTAGAACTCTCAGATTCTGAAGATGACGATTTGGTTCTGAAAATGATAACAGACATTGATAAAACTAATAAACACACCAGTATAAGATATTTAGATTACTTAAAAACTTAATAGATTTTTTGATATCCATACGTTTTCAGTCTCTACATTAAGTGCCTCTATAAATAATCATTTATTTTATCTTACGGCAATAAATCCAAGAGTTCAAGGTAAATTTCGATGCACGCATTCCCGGCTTTCATAGGGGTGTTCTAGAAGGTTATTAGTAACTCAATTAATCGCGCATTTTAGAGGCAGGATAGTCAAAAGTCTCTTGAGTCAATGGTATTCATTACTTAAGAAGCGGCGTAGAGAGAGATTGCTTATGAGGGAAGCCGTAAACAAGAGTACAACTGCACACTGCAAAAAGGAATTTTTAAAACACTGATTCAAAAGAGAAGCCGAAAGGAATAGACTTCTTTCAACATCGCCAAGAGTCAGATAGTAAGCGTTCTAAACTGTATTTCTAACGTGATATCATATTCTAGGCAAATGACAACTGTATCAATATAGAACTGCAATCGCTGTCCAGTTCATCAAAAAATTACGAAGGCCTACCTATTTTTGACTTGGCAAAGACATATAAATTTTATCTATTGATAATAAAGCTTCAAACGATTGAGAGTTTAACGTTATAAGAATTTTCAATTAAGTAAAGGCAATTTTATTAAAATCCGATAAAATCCTTTTATTAGGGATTATATCATTTACTTTTTGAAGTTTGTCGTTTGTTAGGGATTTTCGAACAAGCGAGGACATACTTCGCAAAATATCACGTAAGACTTAAGGTCTCAGCACACATATCAACTCGGAAACGGATCGGCACCGTATCGCCTTTCGCCGCATTGCGGTTAAGTTACGTTTACGATAATAAGGGTGCGTTGCAGAAGCAAGATTCATACAAAAAATACTTAACGGCTCGAGGCGATACGATGCCGATTCATTATCGAGTTGATATGTCTACTCAGTACCTTTATTGAGTTGAAAAAATGGGTAAAGCCCGTTACTCACGGCGACGGTACTATATTTAACAAGCGGAATATTGATTAAAAAGTTTAAATTCACAAAAGCGTTGAGTTTGCATAAGTAATGATTCAATGTGGTGGTGAAGAATTCTTGAATTTTTCAACTTTTTCATGAAATTTTCTTTCAATAGTATCTAACTATAAAATCGGGCCAGCAGCTCACGTGTGCTGCGGTAAGCAAGGAAAATAGGAATTCATTTTTAGAGTTCCGCAGTCAATGTCTCGATACCCTTATGGATATGTCGTGCCTATCCGACGACGACCTCTGTGGCTCAGTGGTAAGGGTGTTCGGCCCTCAAGCCGGCGGTCGCGGGTTCAAATCCCGCCGATGGAACAAAAAGTTTT
>DWAK01000384.1:0-11048 GCA_018230145.1 Lepidochrysops patricia
CGGGTCAACTAATATGATGTGTCGGTCGTTTTCCTCCTCACTACCGTCCGTACAAAGTTATCTTACATCTTACAGGACTCTTATTCCAACTACATAAGGATGACGCTCATAGAGAGTCAGGTAATCTGAATTAACTCTATACTGCAAGAACGGGCTCAACATTTCACACGATTTACGACGACAAAACTTTGCTTTTAGCGACGACAAAATGAGGACGTTCTTATCGCTGTACTAGTGTGCATGTATGCCAAATGGTTAAATAGCTTGGTTTTTGACTTGTATTTAGGTTCGATTCCCGTGTTTTCCAACATAAAGCACCGTCGGTTCGAAAACTAGCCTTGCACTAAGACACTCGCACTAAAAAGGTTCAACATATACACGGATATAAGAGAATCTTCAATACCTTTGATGGTGTAAAAGTTGAGTAATAATACTAAAGTGAATTTTAGCGGTGTCCTAACAGCTTTTAGTCTCTTAGCTTTTAGCCTTTTACTGGCAATAACGTAGACATTCGACGTGAAGTAGATTTGTGCCTCGTTGAGCACCACATTTACTGCGTCATTTGGTGTACATCGTTGATATACAAAACCCAAGATATACAAAATCGTTGATATACAAAAAGAGAGCAACGTGCATCCATTCTATGCATATATACCCTCATAACAACTTTTAGTAGTTCGCATAAGGTTAAACTCGTAATAATAATATTATGCTTGAAGCTTATAGTTTTGTATGACTTGAGACAAGTATAGTTTAAGGGACAATTTCAAGTGTTACTTTTTCATAAGTCTGTCGATTTTTGTATATCAATGGTGTACATGCATCGATATTATACATATCATTAAATTCTCCCTTACCTACGCGCGTCAACGCAGAAATTTGTCAACCCCGAAGTGAGTGAGCTCACTCTTTTGAAAGAAGTGTGCATTAGGACGTGGTGACAATCAGACGTGCCTACCGCGTTGTTTTTACTACAAGTGTTCCGAAAGTTCAGTAACAACTCAGAAATACAAATAAGGCCAAAACTGTAACATTTCACACGTTGCCTACGTGCAAAAACATTGCTAGAGCTTTGACAGCGTTGGGCGCATCTAACGATATAATACATCGTACGTGGAGGACAGCTCGGGGTAGGACAAGGCACACTCATTGTCCTCTATAAACATCATTCAACCTGATTCAAGTATAATACGTTCGCCGTATCATGTCTTTAATCAAAATATACTACGTACGTTTGTGTTTTTGGTACTGGATAAACGTTTTCCAAGGAAACAATTAATTAATAGCAGACGGAATAGTAATAATGAGTAGGATTGGTAACTATTAGTAACTAACATCTTTATTTAGGTACATAATTATGAAGCAAATAAAAAGTAACTGCTACTTCTTCTAACTGGTTATTACATCTTAGATAAATATTTAATTTATTACACAATATTATATTCCAAAAATATTTGTGTCCCATATAATGTTGTTTCCCAATACATTTCTTGATATATAGTATAGTGTACTTCTCCTACAGTTAAAACAACCAAGTATTTTAGTACTTACGTTGATAAATAATGTTAAAATGCTTCAATGATACGGTATTATTGCTATTAAATTGTGTTTAGATACACTTTATTATGACTAGTATTTAGAAACAGTGCTAATTCTTATTCAAAAACAAACTCTAAATCAGTAGGGTTCTTGAAAGCGATTAGAATAGTTAGTAAATATAATATTATAAACAAAATTCAATATTCACTACCAAAAATATCCAAGTATATACCTACCATTCTACTGGTAAATTGTACTTAACCGAAGTTCATATTGTCACTATACAGTAGAATTCCTTATTTGGCACTAGGCTGTTAGTGCACTATTAAATTTCACTGACAGTCTCACAATAAAAAAAAATATCTGTCAGGCGAATGCTACACGCACGATATTTATCGCGATATTTGGATCATAATCCAGGATTACGATATTTATCGAGTGTGTAGTGTAGCGTATCACCATTCACCACTATCACCTATTGTAAAATATCGTGAACCTGGATTACGATCCAAATATCGTACGTGTAGCATTCGCCTTACAGTTACAGCATATTGTGAAGAACCCAATGTAATTATAATGATTAATTAATAAAGAAAAAGTACCAATAATATAGTTTCTCAAGTCGCGAGAAGCACCACGAAGTTGTAATAGACTTCATCAGAAATGTTTTCAGAATACGTCCACGAAAACTTTTTACAGTCCAGAAAGTTTACGCTGGTGAACACGAAACACCGATATAATTATTTTTAACTAAGTAAATACAAGAAGTTATTTCCGCATCTGTCAACTTTTTTTTCTGTCCACTATCCTTTATTTGAGTATATTTATTGCGGAATAAAATTTATATAATACGGTTACTACAATGGCTCTCAGATGTAGGGAAAGTAAATTTTAGTGTTATCTCAATTAATTTTAACAGCGCTAAAATAAAAAAAGTACAAAAAGATTTTAAAGTTTATTGCTGAGTTCATGTAAAAGTTTTGAGAATACCTGATGACAAATATTTGTTGTGACATAAAAAACTTGCAAACTATTTCTTATAACTTAGAGTTGGTGTCCCTTAAAATCACTTCTTACTTCTTTATTGTACGATACGCTAAACATGATAATATAATACGATTAACGAAATCTCACCTTTGACTATATCTGCAGTTGACAATACAACGATACCCAGATAAATTATCACTGTACAAACTCCTTATCACCTTGTACTATCACGAAACACGCACTGTATCTCAAATATTGCACCTGGTGTTTGCCAAATTGTTATTGAAACAAAACGGCTACGCGGCGTAGCTCGTAGCTGCGTCGTAGCGGCGGCGTAGCGGTCGTAACGCCGTGCCAACTGTCGAACTCACGGCGAACGACTGGCATGCCAAGTGCCTTCCACGCCGGGTGTGTATACAAACTTGTAGCTATGTACCTACCTACTTCGCTCTAATATGAGTGCTTTTGTAAACATGGCCGGTGCGTTCTGTTTACATGGATCACGCAATTTGTGCCAAAGAAGGCATTACATACATTCTCTCTAGAATGTATTAATAGGGTGACTCACTGCATCAGGAAAGAATTTAGAACCAGGAATTAAAAAGGAAACATAAAAGTTATTATCTTCTAAGGCCCTATGGGACCATGAACTGTATGAAATACTTCAAGAATTCCATTAGAGGGCTAGGCCCTAATCTATCAATACATCTATGTTACATATTAATGTCGTTGTAGATATCATTACGGCTGTACACACACGTCGAGAGCCTCTCGAAGAGAGTCTTCGCGGCCGAAGCTCTCGCCGAGACATGCCTTTATGCCGGCTGACGGCCGGCCGAGAGGCGACGAGAGCGCCCTGTTATACGTGTAATGTACAGCCGGCATATTACAAGCAAACTGATAAACTTTACATGAGGGACAAAAAAAATAAAGTTGAAAAAAGTTATTAATGTAATAAATATTATGTAATTATGTTTAAGTACATTTTTTTACACCAAAACATTTTTAATGTAGGTATATATTGATAAAAATTGATATAGTTAATAAGTTAATACGCCATGCCATGCGGTACATGTCTTCTATGCCTGTATCCATGCGTTACACTCAACATGATCGAAACACTCCCGCCGACCGCACTATCTCCCACTATTATACACTACGCCACTGTAATGTTTACTTTTAGGTAAGTATTATAATATAATTGTAATTATATTTTATTACCAACGTAATCATTTTCTATGATTTATTTCTCTGTAACAATGTACCTACATCAAGCTTTTAAATCTGACTTTAATAGGAATTTTATAATTTAATAATCGTTTTGAATTTGAACTTAAGTGTAAAGTTTAAAGTTTAAACCATTAACAAAAAAAAATTATTAATAGGTTGTAACATGTGGCTGAACGTGTATTATTTTTTGCCCGTAATAAACCAAATGTCAAACTATAAAAAAACTACAGTCGCATGCGTTCTTTTGACGTTTGGTAATAAGAATTTATTTTTATCAAAAAATATCATGGCTGATATAGAAAACAACGTAAATGAGAATAATGAAGTGGAAAATGATGAAGAAGAGGAATTAGATGGGGTTGAAGATTCGGAAGTTAAAGATCCAGCCAAGAAGAAGAAAAAGAAAAAAAAGAAGAAGAAGGCAGGTTAGGTTAACTAAATCGAGACAATTTTTGCAGAAAAACAAGCTTTTAAAATCATTTTTATTATAAATCATGGTATTTTCCCGTTATCGCTTCTTTAAAAAGTGTTCACTCTTGCTATTATATTGCGTGTGTCAACTTGACCGTCGTGCTTTATCGTTTTAGCGGGAACGGAAAGTTCCTCAAATTCCCAGGCTGAAGTTACTGAAAAGACTCAATCTTTGAGTGTAGAAGAAAGTTCTGGTGATAAGAAAAAGAAGAAGAACAAAAAAGGTGGAAAGGGTGTGCAGCAAACTGATCCACCATCAATCCCTATCGCTGACCTTTTCCCAGATGGTAAGTTTGTATCTTAAAATAATTATAGAATAGACTAACAAATATTTTATATTAGTAGGTACCAGAGTATTTTAATAATAACCAAACTGTGTTTTAGGCAACTTTCCTGAGGGTCAGATTATGGAGCATGGACCAGCAGAAGGTATTGATGAGAGAACTGCTAAAGACCGTTTCTCGAGCGAAGAGAAAAGGGCATTGGATAGAATGCACCAAGACATATATCAGGAAATAAGACATGCTGCTGAAGCTCATAGACAGGTTTATAATATATTAACTTTTTTATTGCTTGTTTATGTTGGCATTTAAAAGTAAACATATTATATTTTTACGATTATCTATTCAATAGTTTGCTATAATTTTAACAGACTCGTAAACATATGAAGAACTGGATCAAACCTGGTATGTCTATGATCCAAATCTGTGAAGAGTTAGAATCGACTGCTAGGCGTCTCATTGGTGAAGATGGTTTGAAAGCTGGTCTTGCATTTCCAACTGGCTGCAGTCGCAATCATTGTGCTGCACATTACACACCAAATACTGGTAAATATTTTTAAGATAATATATTTTTACTAATAACACTTTAAATTTGCTTGCTAGCGAACACTCATAAAAAGTGTATTTTATTATTCTTAAACAACTATTGTTCACAAAATTATATGGTTTTCTCAAGTCTTCTTTTACATTATAGGTGATGACACAGTTCTGAACTATGATGATGTTGTGAAGATTGACTTTGGCACTCATATAAACGGACGAATCATTGACTGTGCATTCACATTGCACTTTAACCCACGGTATGACCCTCTGGTTAAGGGTGTACAGGAAGCTACTGAGGCCGGTATCAAAGCATCAGGTGTAGATGTGAGGCTGTGTGATGTTGGTGCAGCAGTACAGGAGGTGGGTTGCCTTGAGGACTATAGTATGTACTATAGCAATTTGTTTGACATATTGCACTACTGTAAAACAATTACTATAGTGTTGGCCACCCCACTCAAGATGGTAATAGAGGTAGAGGTTTACTGTTGCAGTCATAGATATGTAACACCTCGATCATCGGAATCCCAGACACAATAGATGTGTAGTTTTTATGCAGTCGCTGGTAACAGCTTGGGGCTTAATGGGTTAATGATTACTTACGGTATTCATTGCAATAAGTGTTTGACAGAAAATGTATCAAGCAAAAGTTTCTGCACTAAGTAAACTTTAAATGTCCCTTGATCAATACATAATCTACGTTTTAACAATATGTATATTGTATGCTATTGTTTGTAATGTAGGTTCTTGGAGAAAATTGTAATTAAAGGGGAAAAGTTCATTTAGTCTCGTCTTTTATTATTGTTAAATATGTATATCCAATATGATGATTTCATTGTTTAAATTTTCAGGTTATGGAATCACACGAAGTTGAATTAGACGGGAATGTCTATCAAGTGAAACCCATACGCAATCTGAATGGACACTCTATTGGACCCTACCGTGAGTACATAAACAGACACGTATTGTAACATATTACACACACATGTCACATATTAACTCATACAATTTTAACATTTTTTACAAAAATTTTATCAGCAACGACTTATCAATGTTGTGGTTTACCAACAGTCTCAACCACTATCTCTGTTACTATATAATATAGTTTTTTGTCGACAACAATGTTCCTAATAATATTTATTTTATCTGGTATGAAAACAAAAGAAAAGAGGATCCATGAGTAAATTACAAAATTGATTTTACATCTCTTAAATTTGACTACCGTTTAGATCCTTAATACTAGGCATTTAATCCTTGACAGTCAAACAGTTATTTTAATGAGATTATAACGGCGTATTAGTTTAGCGCAGAGTGAGGTCGTTATCACATAAGCTTCAGCTATAAATTTTTACTTCACAACTTCATACCAAAGAAACATTGAAGTGGGATCCATTAAAATACTAATACCTCACCTCATTATTGAACATTTTATTAATTACAGGTATTCACGCCGGTAAAACTGTGCCTATCGTGAAGGGGGGGGAGACAACTCGCATGGAGGAGAACGAGTTCTATGCGATCGAGACCTTCGGTTCTACCGGCCGGGGCCAGGTGCATGACGACATGGACTGCTCGCATTACATGAAGAACTTCGAACAACCGTTTGTGCCTTTGAGGTATGTATTATGCTGGTTCAATTCATATAAGGTCCATGCCTTTTGCCATCTAGGGACTTTTCTAAGAATATCTATGGTCAAATAGTGCTCAAATCTAAGAGCTTCATATTCATTTATTTGCTTCAAAGTGGTGTTACATTACAAATATTTTATAGTAAACAAATCTTATGGGAAACCATCCCGAAAGAAGAATAAGATGGTGGAGTGTAGACATCTAATATTAATGTCAAAGAAAAATAAATAAATTATGAAGTCACATATTCGTTAACAAGGGGCATTAGCAATTTAGGTTAAATGTGTAATATATTTGTCCATATTTTGGATTTCATTCTTTAGTTAATTTCGACAAATGATAATTTACAACAAATAGTACTGAACAAAACCCAATATAATCGCTGTTACGTAAATATATCCTACATATATGCCTAAAGTTAAATGCTCATGGTCCAATTCATGTACCTTTTTTCAGATTGCAATCATCGAAGCAGCTGCTGAATCTGATCAACAAGAATTTTGGCACGCTCGCCTTCTGCAAGCGCTGGCTGGAGCGCGCGGGCGCGTCGCGCTACGCCATGGCGCTCAAGGACCTCTGCGACAAGGGCGTGGTGGACCCCTACCCCCCGCTGTGCGACATCAAGGGCTCGTACACCGCGCAGTTCGAGCACACCATACTGCTGCGACCCACGTGCAAGGAGGTCGTCTCCCGCGGCGACGACTACTAAAAACCCTAATAGCTGGGTATCCACCGAGCTAGCAGTGCCAGACTGCCGCCGCGTATGCTCGATCGACGAATACCCACTCAATAACTCTTCCTTCATACAAGTTTATTAAACTTTACTGTTTTATATAACCTTAAAACTTGATCCGCGAAATCTAACCTCAAAAGCGAACAAAACCCTCGTGCAAAATCAACAAAATTCCTACTCGACTACTCGCTTAAAATTTGCACAAGAGAGTGACCGCAACGACCGCAGACATGGTTGAACTACGCATTTGTGTATCTGCATAAGCACCATTAAAAGGAGCTCTTTAACTATTTAATATATATTCCTGGTCTAGCGCCAAGTTATTCGATAGTATAACAGATAAACTATTCTCGCATGGATCATCCTTTTGTAAGTACAATTTATTAGAACTAAGAAATGCAAAGTTTAAATATTAAGGTCAGTAATAGAAGCAAGTGAAAAGGACATTATAGTTGTACAGAAAATTTTATTTTTGTATAGACAAAGGGTTAAGGCTTCAAGACAAGTCCTATGTGCATTGGCAGGTGATAAAACTGGCAATACTGTTATCAAGTTCCTTTAACTTAATTACTAATTTTTTTTGTGTATATTTTCATTTGCTTCTTACTTTCAAAAGGCATGATTCTTGTTGTCGTTTAATTTCAGAATATTGGTGCAAAATACACAACAAAATATTTGCTCTAGATAAATTGTATATCACATGTCCCAAGACCTTAAGTGTGCTCGTCCTATTCACATAATATATTATTTGTCAAAGTGTCTATCCAGCTAAAGAAAACATATTTTTCTATTGATCTAAAATTTAATAATAATATAATGATTTTGCTTCCAAAGCAAATAAAACTAATTTTATTTTATACTGAGCTTGATACTATAATAAATTGCAAGGCCATTTATGTATCATCTACTTAATGCTATTTTAGGTTTAATTCATATTATCATTTTAAAAATTTGGTTTCATAGTATACACAATAAGGAAATTCAAGGAAGTTATTATTATATTTACTAAGAATTATATACTAACATTATACCTAAATCCTTTCTTGTAAAAAATTCACATACATACAGACGTTATAAGATTGCAGGTGCATTGTCCCAATGTAATTTTTTTTAATGTTCAACTTTTGCAATATATCTGACAAAGACAAAACACACAATCTTCATTCGACTGTATATAATGGCGAATTTTTAATAGTAAGGGAAATCTTGTTCAATGAAATTTTACCAGTTTGTTAATTTTAAGCGTCCAACTGTGCGTTGCCAGCCAATGGCGTTTATAGATCCATTTTCTGAAACTTCGCATTTTCGAGATGCGACCAACGATATAGTTTAATGCAGCTGTTGCATACACGTAGACGCTTACCTCATATTTATAAAACAACTCTCAAAAAGATACAGGATCAGTTAAATAAATGCATTGTATTTTATATATTTTTTTATTATTTTATAATAAGATCCCAAAAGAAAGATTGCCAATATAAACAACTGTGGTAGTGAGTTTACATCTATTTCTTTTAAATATCGAACACTGGAATTTCTCGCCGATACCTAATGTTGTATCATAAAAACATATAAAACTATTACGACCTAAAGTATCACTAGCGTATTAAGTAATTCGACACTACCCTAAGCGATCTAATTCTAGGCATTACATTTGTATAGGTAAATAGGCAAAACGAACTAGACCTAAACTTTAATATAGGCATAGTAATCCAAAATTTCTTAAACTTCTATTCATTATACCACTTGAACTAATCTATGTAACATGGAAGAATGTGATATAATTAAAAACCCTTGACTTAAGGCTCGATCTAGTACACTGGATCGAGCCTTAGACTGCGAGATTGCGTCGAAAAAAATATGGACCAACTGTTGGACTCTATTTGCACACACATATTTAATGAATTTGTATGACATGACACGAGCGTAAGACAAAGCGGTCACGCACACAAGCATAGAGAAGTTGGCCTGTTTTTGCGCTGTATTTATTAGGTGAAGCACGATCTACTGTAGTATATAATCAATGTTCAAAACATTCTAATGCTTGGTTCATCTCATATACCTTATGGGTCACTTACAAAATTATATTTAAGTATAACCGCCTCAGATAAGCTATCACATCATGCGTTAACCAATCAAAAAGCTGAAAAGTGGAATCTAATGTCGAATTCAGCTCAGATACAGTTTTTTATAAGCGTTTTTTCATTTCTCAGTAATTAGCTAATGAATTAATATCAGTAGGTATTATTTTTAATAACAAAGATTAATAATAATATTCATAATTGGAGTATTGTTATTTGTAAGCACTTAGCAGTCGAGTACACAAGAAACAAGCTTAAAGTTGATACTAATGCTATGGTCATTTCAAAATAAATTATAAACGAATAAATTTAATTGTGCGTCAAACACAGTTCCTATTAATAGAATATGACAGAAACGAAATCTTTAATCCATAATATTCTCATGAAGATACCAATTTTCAATCATGTTTGTCTTCTTATATCATTAGGAAATCGCAGTAACAATTTTATTAAACATTAGTTATGAAGAAATGTTTCATAAAAATCCTAAGTTTTTGGGTCTCACTTCTTACATGTATTATAAAATAATTTGAATCCAGCTCATACATAAAGGCCTACAGGAGAGTTGTCGAAAACTTATAAATTATACATAATTCATTACAACAACGACAAATACAAATGATATGACTAGATCGTTGCTGTTTTAGACTATGGAAGTAATGCTAGGGAAACTTTCAAATCATAATAATTCCCAGTTTGTCTTATACAATAAATATACACATTCCATATTATAATATACAACTGGTAAAGTATCACAGAAATTAAACAATCCTAGCTAAACTATCGTGAAAACTTGCAAATTTCCTAATATTAATTTACGATATATTATAGCACTTGGTCAATTTTATATAACGTAAATGAAACACAAATACTTGGTTAATACGAAGTTTGCTACGAGCTAAATTTAATTATCTAGGCCTATCGACAACATCAACCAACTTGCACATGATAATCAGCAAAATTTAAAATATAGAAGCACAGGTTTTGTATGTCATGAAATACTTAATAACTAAAAAAAATAAAATCAGCATAAAAAAACAAAATAAATTTTAGGCTGCATCATATGCAAAAATTACAGTTCATTCATGATTACAATTGCATATCTTCAAAATTTTATGTAACATTTAATTAATATCTCAAGAAGATGCTTGCCACCATGGCCGTCTATTAAATTGATTTTTTTTTGGTCCATATTACATTTTTAATACAATTTTCAAACAGCAGTTCACACTTGATCACTCTTAGTTTTGAATAAAATAGGTAATACAAGAGGTACTTTTAACTAATTTGTCTTTGAAAATGTAACACAAAAGACGATGAGTGAAAACTATGCATATTATTCGTTTAACTTGTTTTCTAAGAAATCTCCATTAGAAACAAAATCTGAGTAACTCTTGTTGTAAATGGATTGCAGGGGCACGTGCAGAAGCTCCACGAGGTGCCTGTAGTTTGGTTCTGAAATTTATTTATAATATAAACATTTAGCCGCCTTATGAATAAAAATTTAGACAATGTTTTAGTTAAAATATGTTTTGTCTCTGTCTGTCAAGTGACTTT
>DWAK01000385.1:0-11048 GCA_018230145.1 Lepidochrysops patricia
ATTTTTTATATTTTATTCTTTTATAAAATTCATAAACTTATCTCGTCCAAGCTAAGCTTTAAGATCTAATAGCTAGAAGTTTTCCAAGACTTCTCCTACCTTAAATATATGGTCTAAAAACTAACGATACTGGCCAGTGGCCAGTAGAAAACTTTTAAACTTTTTTACTAGTAAAAGGAGGTTGTTACCTTACTTTTAAAATTGGAAGTGTGAAATGTCGGTAAGGCTGCTATCCCTACGTAAATTGGGGTCGCATGTCTGTCGGTATTGTTTTAATTGTTTAAATATGCACACACTGCAATAATTATACTTTGGATTGTTCTGTAATCCTTTAGATATCATTATTGGATAATGAACCGGCATAGGGAGATTTATTAGTGCAAAAAATGTATGCTTAATAATCACAACTTTAGTAAGAAAAAAAATGTTTATACGCCAATCATTCTCTACAGCCTCCAAGTGGTAGCCGACTACCGCGTAACAATTAAATACCTATCTGTTGTGTCTGGGATTCCAAGGATCGAGGTATTAAGGCATTAACTGTCCTAGTATCTACATCTAAATCAGAATCATTAAATTTTTAAGGCCTTATATTACCCTTATTCCTTAATTTATTTTTGAAGTACGCTGACGGCATCTAGTTGTAGCGCGCGGAGACCAATAATTTATCTAATGTATATAGATATAGATATTACCACGTATCCTTAGCGCAAGTCAAAAAATGGGTTTCAATGAGGGTCGGACAAACTTTATGACTTCTGCACATATCTGTCAACGCTAAAGTTACATGTCGATATTATGTACCTATATATTATGTAATACTAGATTATTATCTAATCGTGGTAACTATGGAAAATTTAACTAAATCCAAACATTACATATTTGAATACCAAAAATAACGTTAGAATGTGGGGGTGCGTATTTGAATAATTCATAACCACCACCTGCTGTGTGTCAACGACAACCAGGAACCAAGAGCCAGGTGGTGGAGTATGCTAATACCTGGACGCTACTGGAAACGTGTAGTTAAGTATTCTACCTTAAGGGAAGTGGAGCAACATACTCTACAAAGTTTAAATCTAAATGATACTTCAGAGTGCATAATATTATATTATAATATAATATTTTGTATGCCCCTTGTACGCGTTATAAAAGTTATCTATTTCTACTACTATATAATTATTTCCTTAAAAATTTTAACGAGATTATAGCAGACAATAATAACTACATATATACTTAATTTCTGTGCGTACACAGAAAGTGACACACAAAGGTTATATTTTTTTAATCACAAAAATTACTACCAGCCCTTTGTGGGTTTTTTAATTACTACCACCACTACCATTTGGTACCTGCGGTGGGGTTATCATAATGGCGCAGATAAAAAATATTTTATTACGACACAAGGCTGTTTAGATAATTTTATTTTTCCAATTAATATCACGAATTAGGGTCATTAAGCTTTAACGTTAATAATAATTAATGTTTTTGTCAAGGTTTTTAACTGTATTCTATGGTTGTAAGTTTATTTTGGTAGCCATTTTTTGCTGTGTTTTGCAGCCTTTTTTTACGTTTCCGGTTCCCTCGAGCATTTTTTACTGTATCATGGTAAATAATCGTATAATAATAATGCATTAATTGTAATAAATAATAATTTAGTGGACAAATCCTAAAAAATATATTAATACTTCGAGAATTCTAGACAATAGATAATATATTCAATTGTTACGCGGCAGCCGGCTGCCGCGCGGGCGTCGAAAGGTTAATAAATGAAGGTAATATATTCCACAGAGTCTTTAGCTTTAATTTTGGCCCCTTACTGATTGATACATAAGCAGAAAAGTAGTTGAAGAAACGAATCGAGTTTTCCATAATACTAAGCATTAATAAATTCTCTTCAAATAATATCAATCTATCAATGGCGTAGTCTCAGTTCTTGAGTTCGTGCCAAAATCTCCCCACCGAATACACTTTTTTGTCTATAAATCTTGCCAATGGCCATATCAGCTATTTTTGTTACATTTGTTGTACTGTACGACTTTTCAAATAGACAAATTGACGTTATCTCACAATTTCATTGAAACAGGTTATAAACAGAAAATTGAAAACATCATGTTTCTAAATGTAACTTGAAATCTTTAAGTAGGATTCGAAACATCAATCTCAACTGAACACATACAATGACATTTAAAATATAATTTAAAACGTATTTATAATTTAAACAAGCCATTGTAACATAACAAGAGATCTCGAGATCAAACTGATAGATAATGTCCAAAGAAATTGCAACTGTCTCCAGAAACTGTTCCCGAGCGAAACAAAGCAGCCATTTTGGCACAAGCCGGTTGTTCTTTTGAAGATGCATCTTCTTCTTTGTTCAGTCGTTTGTCCCTTATTAAGTGAGGCGTTAAGTCGGTTTTCGCGCAACGATGATATGTCCAAACGTCTGAATCGGACGTTCCGAATTTGAATCCGCTAAACGTGTTCCGTTCCTTTCTTCCGAATGTCGTTGACGTCCAGCTCGCACCAAGTTCCTAAGTTCCTGCTCACATAAATCTAAACCTTATTCCGTCTAGATTGCTGAGCTGGAGCGCCGTGAAGCCGCAAACGTGCGTGTCTTTTAAGAAACTTTTTGTTCGCCACCCCATGTTTCGAGACGTGCATTCGATATTAAAAAATGCTCAGAAATCTTAAATTCAATAGTAATAAGCAGGGGAGTGGATAATGGAGAACGCCCTGTTTTTGCGGTGTTGTATTTAGCTCGCGAATTCCTCAGGGTCGTTTTGTGTACACTGGTTCTGGCGCAGCATGTGTCTGTACCCGGCGGGACAAAGCGCGCCAAGATTCTAATTACACAGTCAATTTGGTACAGCGAGTTGAGTTATTGCCCGCCGTAACCGAGACCAAATCGCCCGTTCGCTCCGACAATGGTGCTATTTCTAAGGAAATTTCGGGAAGTTAGCATAATAATGATTCGATTTTATTTAGCAGTTAGCTCTCATTATATCATAATTCCGCTGATTAGGAATTAGGGAGGTCTATTCATGTACCTAATAAGAATGGGGAAGTATTGTTCTGGGAATTGAATTCATGTCATTGTTTTCTAAATTAGCTTAAGATTTCTAATATTGTAGACGTTATGGGACTGGTGACTGCGTTTTCTCCACTAAAAGCGCTAACTCTCGGATTTTCTAATGTATATACGTGACCACTATTTAGGCTAGTATTTCCATGACCAAAGAGAATAGCTTTCAAAACCTCCATTCGAAAGAGAAACGAGCAATAAAATTTGAGCAAATAATTTGACCTACCTACATTCTCAAGTGCTAACGGGTACTCGCTGACTCAGCTGTATTCTGTGAAAGTGATAGTAATGAGATATTAATGGACAATTAATGAAAATTGCATTATCATTAGGTATATAAAAAAAAGTTCTTCCGGATTAAGCATATTATAGTTACTTATTGGCAAGAGGCTTGAGAGATTAGTAGAGAAGACGTAGTCCCTAACTCAGAAAAGTAAAAAAATTATGTCTCTGGGGTTTTCTGATTCAAGACTTTTGAATAGGAACTGAGCGAAGTAACTTGAAAGCTGAAGATATTGGGTGAACAACACACACAATCATCGTTTATTTATTTGACAGTGATAGTCACACAATGGTTAAATTGTGTGTATCCTATCAGATATAATTGACAGCAACATATTCGCTGTAGGAAATAATGTTCACAGATGAAATAATGTCGATACTATTCATTCACTTACAAAATATGTCTACGAATACTTAAACAAAATTTAAAGTCCACTTAAATTGCTTTGATTTGTCCACTTATTTATCACAATTACTGCTGTGCGCTACAGGAGTGTTAGACTTGTAGTCTGCTTGTAGTAGTGTAATGCCCATTTTCACCAACAGCACCATAAGTTTAAGTGTCCCTTATCAATCATTTAGAGCGTCTTTTATGAAAGTAAATGACCGATAGATGCTTAGACTTAGGGCGCGGTTGGTAAAAACAAGCATTAAGCAAATAATAACAATGTAGTAAGTAAAATAAAGACGCCCTGAATGACCGATAGGTAAGCATAATGGCGCGGTTGGTGAAAACGGGCATAAGTAATCTATTTGAAAGCTATTAAGCTGTTTTATATTACATATCCTACCTATCATAAACACTTTATTTGTAGTCAATCACTCACCGTAAGTTTGTTACTACCGAAGTACCCACCTACCTATATAATATATTGCTCTCTCTATACTTAATCAGTTTTTATCCAATAAATCGCTAACAGCCACAAAAGTCATTGTCCGCACATTTGGTTATTGAGGGCTGTCATCAACGCAAAGTTTTTCTATCTAGTCACCGGAATAATTCAGTCTATTTTGACAACCCTAGTAGCTGAACCAAACGCTGACTTACCATGAAATTGGACGTAATGCACATTCCGACCTCATAGTCGTAACAGTCGCTGTGCTCAATTTAGGATTCGTGTAACGATAATATATTGTTTGCTCTATCTTATGTTTTTAATACTCTGATCTTTTTTGTCTGTAATCCGATAACGAGGTGGAAGTAGAATGCATCGGCTCGCAGCACGCCCACAAGAACAAAAGACGTTAATATTATGATCTTCGTCTTGAGAAGCAGCGCTTATAAACCAAAATATTTCAAGATCTCCATCTAGAGCACTGCGATTTTTTTATGAATACAAACCCTAGAGCTTTTCACTTCAGTTTACATTACATAGGTACAGTTTTATTATAAATAATGAATGTGGCCATCTTTAGTAATCGGAATTTAAGATTATTGCAATATTTATTGTTAAATTATTATTATTGAACAGAAATGGAACGAAATCTGTTCAATAATGATAACTTTTGATTTCCGTAGTAGAAAGTAAGTTACCCAAAATATTTTCAATAGAAGTAGAATCTTATAATAATAGGATATTATGGTTGCATAGTCATACACGTATATATTATGATGAATGAATTGCTACGATCAATGATTGAGTGTGTAGCAAAAACTCCATCCACTGTATAACAGGACAAGATGAATGTCCTAGTCAGGAAAAACTGATGTCTGTCCCATATTCACTTTTTGTTAGCGAATAGGCGACGGATCACCGATGTTTCGAACTACTATCAACATATTATACAACAGCTACATATTACAGTACAGAATCGTCGTTTTTAGTAGTGCTGAGTAGTCGTAATAAATTTGTCCAAAACTTTTTAGTACTTACTCAAAAGTTTGGAAATTTAAATAACGTACTGTGTCACAGTTATCCATAGCTGACTGCAGGTCCCTAGAAAAAATATGAATACATATTACTTGTAAGCTATAAAAGAGCTTAGTAAGAAATAGGCATGTTTACAAAATCGACGTAATAATTAAAATGACCGTTTATAATGTAAACTATATTTCCAATTACCAAAAAATTTAGCTAATTTAAAATGTAAATATGTAATTAGTAGCCTTGTTGATATAGACCACCCTTTTCCTCATTAACTTTGTGAGTAAAGTACTCAATAAAAATGATTAAACATGGTTATTTATTCAACAAAACCCTTACCAACTATTAAAGGTATTTCTCAGATAGCTATAACCACGTCTTTCCCTTTTAATAGTAGCTGCAATTAATATGGTTATCCAAAAAAGCTTTTGAAAACCTTATGATATATTAATCGTAATCCTTTTGTTTATGTTACAGAATCGCAATGCTGAAGTGGGCGGTTTATAGTAAGAAGAACCAAGAAGCTCAAAGTAGCAATGAAGCGGAAGAAATTAAACATTATGCGGCTAAGCCTTACACGGATAGAAGTAGAAGATCTTTAGATGCACAAACGGTAAAGAGAAGTAAAAAGCCCAGTAGGTACCAAAGGAGATCTCTAGGTGCAGCTGCAAGAAAGAATAATATAAATAGAAATGCTGATAAGGAAAATATTAACTGTGTTGGCAATACTCCCAATCATTTCCGGGAAGGTTTCATGAAAAAACCTGATACTGGAGCTTTAAAAGATGTCAGTAACATTACTCCAACTTCTGTTACACCAATTTTAGAGAGAAGGAAATATTTGTTTGCTAACGTTAAAGATGATCTAATTTCTGAGTTACCTCCTACACCTTCTACGTATAGCAGAAGAGTACGAGAAGCTAAGAAAAGGAAACTAGAAATGTCTATTAGTAATAATAATGAAGTATTTACCAGAAATAGTTGCCTCTATAAGTCAGAGAGAAGAATTAATCCAGATAGAAGTATTTCTTTGAGTACAAAATTGAGTCATAGTGTATCGGAACCGTCGTTGCATGATTTAACCGAGAGACTTAGTGCTTCTTCGAATAGCAGTAAAAGTTCAATATCATTATCAAAACAGTTTATAAGTAAAAATCCTATAAGTACAACAGAAACTGCAAGAGAAGGAATAGTTGAGATTGAGTATGACAAAGACGTGGTTATCAATTGCGTCGAAAAACCAGCTTTAGAGGAGGATGTTGTTGAATTAACAACTTTACCGATATTTGGCCACCATGTCTTTACGGAACATCCATTTTATTTTAAGAAAATGAGTGAAGGTCCGCCAGATATACGACCCTTAAAGAGAACTAGGAAAAAGTCTAGTGATTTTGAAAGCTCCTTTAAGTCACCCTCTGTAGATAAGAAAGATGTACATAGTTTAATAAGGGAAGGATGTTCACCTGTATCTATAACTCCGTTATCAACTAAGCTAGCGGCGCTCAGGTTTAGTGCAATGAGTACCCATACCAAATCACAAAGGATAGTCAATAATACAGATGTTACAGAGTTTTTCCCTAAAGTAGATCCATTTATCCTCCCTGTAAAGGACGAAGAAAGTTCTACTGAGATGGAAAATAAGTTTATCTTAGCTAAAGATTCAGTTTCTAATGTAACAGAATCCACCGCATCGACGACACAGATGGGTGATATTACATTAGAAAAGATGATAGAAGATATAATAAAGAGTACTAAAATAGTTAAGTCTAAGAGAAGAATAATAAAGAGAGAAAGTAGAGTAGAGGAAGAAGATGAGGTTCTAACAATGGAAGATGCTAAAGGTTTGTTTGTGAAACCTTGTTCTGAAACAAAAAACAATTTGATAAAAGAGGCACGATGCGTAAATTTATCGAGGGAAAATTCCTTGTCACCTAAATCAACACCAGTAAAGAAGCGAACGCCCGTCCATAGGGTGAACGACAAGCTTTTGAAAAACGTACCAATTGGTGGTTTTATTTTAGATGATGGTGATGGTTACAATGAGCGTGAGGTAAGAACGCCTGATATTGACGTGAAAAATAGAGAGTATGCATTATGTAGATCGCAATCAATGAAACCTATAACGACAATAAGAAGGAACATAGAAAACACTGTATCCGAGTCAACTCCAGATTTATTTACAGCCACTGACTTTGATAATGTCAGATTACGAAGGCAAAGATGCATAAGGAGAAAGAAGTCAACAGTCAGTAACGAAAGCACATGCAAACAGAAAGATTTAGAAAATAAATCTTCTTTAGTTCTCACTTTGGAAATGGGAATACCTAGTCCGCTTACTGAACTCCAGAATGTATCTCTATATGAACCTCTAAGTATTCTTCTAGACGTTCCGAATGATGTAAATCAGTCTATCCAAAATGTATCGCATAGTAGTTTGCAGTCTCTACAAAATAGAAGATCTAGAGAGCTCTTCGGTTTAACTCTTGACAACGGTATACCGAGCCCTATCACTCCATTACCTAACCTCAAAAGACCGAGTATGAATATACTAAGTGATGAACGGGCGAATAAGACCAGTAAGCTAGGTGAAGACTTACTCACGAATGACATAATGACTCCTGTTATAGAACATAGGTCTTCTCGACGTTGTCTCACTTACTCACCAGAGGAATGTAGCATAAACAGTAGCGAGGAAAAGAGAGGGAGTGTAGCTAGCAGCCGTTTGGAAAGGAGTACAGATAGGTTCGCAGCGCCGAAAGGGACGATAGATTTGGAACTACAGACGAGGAATAACGTCATAGACGTTCACGGTGAGTGGTGACTATCGGCCCTTGCTAAATATTTAGTGATTTTATATTTTAAAAAAGAAGATACACTATTAATAAAATGTTTTATTTTTACAGTAATAAGATGCAAAGATCTGCAGCGTTCTTCAGGGAAAACGGACGATATCAACGCTTACGCAAAGGTATAAAACATCTTTGAAATAATACATCTCAAATTATAATAAATGTACTACATGACTATAGTATTATGAAAGAGCAATAAAATAAGTTTCTAACAAAATCAATTAAAAATGTTAAAATCTATAGAATTACCAATATAATATATTTTTTAAATGTTACAATTTTTCTGTAATAATTCGTGATTTTTGTAGGTCGTAATAAGCGGAGTAACGGAAAGCCAGTCCCTCCCCTCCCAGAGGTCAATATTCCAGCGTACCTCAGTCCTTTATGGGAAGAGGGAGCCGGAGTTCCAGAGGCACCTGCGACTCCCCCTCCCCACCGCCATCTACGACCACCAGATACTGCACGTATCTGTTTGGCACCGGGATAAAAAGTACCGGTAAGTTTCTTAACTTTGAAAAAATAACGTTTCTTGATAAAGAAAAAAATTGTAATATCAAAAGAAACATAGTTAGCGCGATAGAAGTTTTTTTTAAGGAAATCGACTAGGAAACTCGTAGTACCTAACTTGTATGTTCTTTGATCGTTCTTAGTAATTAATCCTAAATCCTTCAAAACAATTATTATTTTGTGAGGTCTTATTTTGTGAGGTCTTATTTGTCCGGGCTGGCCTATTCATACCGAAGCATGGTTTTACCATAGCTGCCATAGCATGGGTCCCTCACTTGCTACAGGTCTTTTATTGCCGCAATCAGAAACTATTCAAATGAGTTAATGAATAACGAATTACTTAATGGAGAATTTGACATAATATTGATCTATAGATTATATATTTTGTCTTTAATCCTCCTTAAGTGACTCCTTAAGTAATCTTTAAATGCGGCAGAGCTTAATACCGTATACATTTCCATGACGTCTCATCCACGTTTGATGGAAGACGGCGTCCTCATACATAAGATATGCAACGCGCCAACGCGCATGCGCACACCGATCGATCCGGGCGCAACCCTCAGTAGCCAGCCGGGCAGTGTAGTGTAGTGTAGCCTATGTGCATGAGCCCATCTAAGTGAGTGCTAGCCTATGTGCTTGTGGATTTTAGCAGCGGTATGTTCTAGATTTTAAATTTTCAATGTTCCAAAATTTTATGTTAATTTATGATTTTTGGTTCCCAATGGGTACCTTATGTTAACGTAAAAAATTAATCGCACTGTTAATATGTAGTAGTTAGATACGTGAATTCGGTTAGAATTAAAAGACGGCGTTTTTATGTTAAACGTACTTGTTCTTCCTCAAACTTTAATTGCCTATTAATATTTTGTCTGTCTATAAATTAACGAGTAACCCAAATATATTTTACGGTAAAAAGTGTCCTACAGGTAAGTAGTTGGGTTAAAACGGTAGGTAAGGTAGGGAAGGCAAAGGTAGGTAAGGTAACCGCGTGGTGGCCGGCTCCCCGCCGTCTGGCGCACCACTCGAAATGTTAGTACTCTATTTTAAGGTTAATTACACTGTTGCTTATAAAATGAGGACTAGCAGGGAGGGCTGAATAGTATGTACTATCCACAAAGATCCTACTCAACCTGCTCGACACATAATATAAAAAACGAAGCAAAAAGTTTTGTGTAAAAATGTTGTTCCTTTTCTCGTGGGCAATCGACAACTTACCGCACTAGTTGCATAATATTATTTATTAAAGTCGTAATATATTAATGTGATATAATATAATATCTCAATTACAATTATTAAAGTTCCAAACTGAGGAGGGCAGCCGGTAGGTGAGATTAACATTTTAAATATGTATGCTATGTATTATGTAGTTGGTTCTTACTAAAGTTATAACTACATCAGTGGCGAGGAGTCTAAAGAACTTGATTCCCATTGGCTTTCCTTGTCTAAATTCACAATTCCGAAGTGCGGTGATTTCTATATGGCTTTCATAAAGTTTAATGCAGCAAAAGATGCCCGCAACTTCATTGCCCAGAAAAAGTTGTATTGCGCAAGTAGGTATCGTATCTATGTCTGCCCCAGTATCTCCCGATTATATTTTAACTAGGTAGGTATCAACGCAGAGTTATGGCATATTATCCTCATACTAAACGTAACATTTCCACTCTATTGAGTATAATATACTCCATGACATACTTTTACAAAATACCTTAAATTATTATTTCCTAACTCTGTAAAAACCCTTTTGATGTTAGTCAATGAATACTTAAGTAAGGGCTTAGCTCATTACCGTGAAGGGTCGCTGGGCGGATGTCAAAGGTGTTACACACTTAGTATCAGGTGACCCGCATTCCCGTTTCCTCTTACACGTTGTAATGTAAGTTCGTTACCTATAAAGTTTTCCTTTGATAGGCAGTTGCGTGGCGTCAAAATCCTCCGTCTTCCCTTTTGAATCAGAATTTTTTAATTTACTTTTTGACCGATTCTTATGAATTTTTTTATGCTTATCAGTGGGTCTGAAAATAGGCTATTGTCTATTTTTTTTAATTTTAGGCAGAACAACGTCTGTCGGTATCAGCTAGTATTAAATAATAATGTCAGATTCAACCTGCTGATTTTTCATAGACAGTGGAAATAATGAAAATTAGATTAGGCTATTAGGCACAAAGACCAAATGGCAGAACATACGTCAATTCAACACCTACACTAAATATAACAGCTAAATATAGAAACACGCATAGCAGTGGCGAGGGGTGAATATTCTAAAACGAGTAGCTGCAATATATACCCTTACTATAATAATAAATGCAAAAATGGGCCCGTTTGTCTGTTACCTCCTCGCGCCTCAGCCGCTGTGCTGACTAAGATGAATGTGTATTTCGGTAAGGTTTTGCAATTAAATTTTTATTATAAAACTAGCTGTTGCCCGCGACTTCGTCCGCGTGAAATAGAAATTAACCATTT
>DWAK01000386.1:0-11047 GCA_018230145.1 Lepidochrysops patricia
TTTCGGCTAGCGAACGTCAGGAATTTACCTAATTTCAGTACTCACCTCACCTTAAACGCTTGGAACCAATTTTATATCTGTAATATGAAACCCTTCCGACTTAGGGCCAGGGTAAATGAGACGAGAAGATGCGATATAAATTGAAATTAGTATCTATTGAAATGCGGCGTTACGCTATTTCTTTTTTTTTTTGTTTTATTTTAAAGCATCGCCACATCATGCCTTGTCTCAGGATTTTGTGTGAACTAACCCTTACCGTCAAAATTTAGAAAAAACATCATCCAGAAATGGTTTTTTTTCACTAATTCTTACGCATAATGTAGGTATATTAAATTAACTAGATACTGATCAAATAAACAACGAAACAATCTATAAAATCTTTCTGGTAAAAAGTAACGTTATAAGTTAAAACGCTGATGATAAAACAGTAAAATGAATCTGAGTCCACAATCCACCGGATACATTATCCGTAATTTTAAACTTTCAGTTTTCAAAAGTCTATTTTCACTGTGAAAACGGAGAACGACGTCTCAGGTAGGGAAAACTTTGGCAAGGTATATTCAACTCTACACCTGTCGATATAGAGTCGACATTAGCATCACCGTATAATCACTTCACTTAATTTTGCATTGCGATTCGAATACGCTTGGTCGAGTTTATTCTCCTAGCTTGTGTCTATGTCAGTGATAGATATGTAAGAGTTGTAAGTTGCATGATAAATTAAGTGGGAGAAAGAGGGTAAGAGACTAAGGGGTAAGACGAGTTAGGGGGACACGAGTATAAAAGAAACAGAATAAGTAAAGGGGGTCAAATTGGATTGGATCTCGTGAGATTTGTAAGAATAAGTTTATCAATGACTTCGACGAGAACCATTTAGGCGCCATTCACAAGTAATGGCAACTTTTCAGGATTTGTATTGTATTTCTGAAAATATTTTTATTTATCTCAGATAATATTAATATTTTAAAATAAATTATAACTTAAAAAAGACTACAGGGGGAAATTTGATTGTTTGCATTCAATTAGTTCCAAAACTAAAACTGATTTTGATGATAAATGGTACAGATAAACCAAGAACAAGGAAACGCTTCTGAAAGTCTGAAAGTCACTTTATTGCAGCCTTAGGTACTGTCTATATAAAGATTAATATTTTATTATTCATTTTTTTAAATTTCATAGATTAATATTTTAAACTTTCACAATTGTAATTGAATGGTTGTAGTATCAGCTAAGAGCAAAATTTATATACTATTTTATATAATATACATTGAGATCTACCACACGAGATCAAATAAAATTAACACGAAAACGATTGTCGTCATAAATTATACTTGGCAATTTCTAAATATGTTTAATCTTAATTTAAAGCAATCAACAGCGGAGAATAAGATTATATCTGTCATTTGTATTTCTAGTTATAACCGCTTTAATCCGGATATTTCCAGCTGAAACCGCTTATTTCCAGTTATATCTAAGTCTGACGGCATCATATTGAGGACGGCGCGCTCCCCACGGACCCCTCGCGAGTTTTGCGGTGACATAAATTATAAAGTGTTGAGAGTTCACCCACAGCTCTCAGTTAACGTGGTTAAAAACTATATTTGTAGTTTTAATGTTGTGTATAAGTAAACACTAAACATGTGATATGATGTCTTTGAGTGTTCAGAAATGAAAGTGTTTACCGGTTATCTTAATATTAGAATGTAGTTGCAATTCAGTTGTGCTCCTGACTTCATCCGCGTGGAATAGTTACTTTTGGATAATTTCATTCCCTAATTCTTTAGAATTAGTAAGATTCCCTGATGATTTAGAAACATTTTTATCACTGCTCCGCTTGTGTTTGTCTTTGCGTGATGTTTTATAGCCTATAGACTTCTTCGATATATGGACTATCTAACACTGAATTTTCATCCTCATTTTCATTAAAAATTCATCGGACCAGTAGTTTCTAAGATTAGCGCGTTACACAACAAAAATCAAAAAAAAAAAATCTCTTTAGCCTTATAATATAAGTAAAGATAGTATAAAATTATTATTATGTTTGTCATGAAACGTAACGTAAAGTAAACCGTAATTATTAATTTAAACAAACTACTAAATATCATGTATGGGATAGACATTAGACACGCGTGGAAAACATTGAAAAACATTTCCTCGTTCTAGTCTAGTAAAACAGCCAATCGAAGTACACTGGAAAGGAAAACTTCGGCTGTTACACGAGTAAATGCTCTCACTTCCAGGAAACACAAAATTGGTAGAGTGAAAACGGATAATCTGAATTAATAATCATTATGTGCCAAACAATTACATTTGCACATTTATATACTACTAATATTATAAACGCAAAAGTTGGTATAGAGGGATGGATGTTTGTAACTTTCACATTGAAACTACCGTTCTTGTATTACTGTAGCCAGACAACGGTAAGTATATATTTTAATTATTACGTATTTGAGATATTATTACAATATACACAATACGAGTACCCATATATATTAAATAATATCCATCATCCAGGAATACAGAAAACTTTTCTGTATTCTGTAAACTCCATCGGCGGGATTTGAACCTGTGACTGCCGGTTTGAGGGCCTCACCACTGAGCTACAGTGGTCGACTTTATTGACTAGTCATATAATTTCTTACAACCGTATTTCATGTTATTGTTTGAACAATATTATCAAATATGGTGAATGGTCTCGGTTATCCGCCGCTACCTATATGAGTAAGGTTAGTGTTAGTTGTGCTATCCTCAGTTATGTGTACTGTAACCATACTTTAGGCAAAATCAATGTGGATAATATTATGTGTATCGTGTGGTAAGAGTAATTTTTTTTTATTGTAAAAGTGCCTGCATTTTGTTCATGTTATTTCGATGCATTAGGCATTTATAGTAAGGATAAATATACAGTAACACGTAGTGGTGTAATGTGTGTTTTTGCTGCCTGGGACGGCTTTGTAATTTTGCTTTTTAGGCTATTAGATGGGAGGATGGCGGTAGAGCATCTCATATTTAATTACATACTATTGTTTTTTGAACACACATAATATTTCCTTAACTATACGAATAAAAAAGCAAAAACATACAATTCAACTCAATCACTAATTACAGTTAAAAACATCGCCTTCCAATCTTTCTTCTTCACTGTCTGTAATTACACATTTTTCGCTGTAACAATTGACGAGTTTAAACATTCAACAGTTTTTTTCAGGATTGAATTTCGATCACAGGGTGACCATGTGATGAAAAAATCGAGGACTGAGTTCCAAATATTCCACTTTCTGATTAATATTAAAAACACTCTTATGTTAGAAAGTAAATAATGTTTTAAACTGTTCCAAATTATTGTAATTTCATTATAATATCCTTAATTTTACTTCCTTGAGGATTAGGTTTTCTAATATGGTCTGCTAGCCCTTTTATAACATTATTTGATTCATGAATGTAGTATGATTAGTTGGTATTGTACAGAGTGTAACAGCTTTGGTCATGACAGCTGAGCTGAACACAATAATTATTATAATATTATGTATAGCTATGTTTTGTAAAAAAAAAAACAGCTTATTGGGCTGTTGTGACAAATGTACGTCATTGCCCATCCTTAGCTTTAAAAGTATTGTAAATACAAAACATTGAACAATCTCGCGGCCAGTTTGACTTACAGCGAAGTTGTTGGCATATTTCCTGTGATATTTTTTCGCTTTCTTCCTAACAAGTTAAATCTTTGGTGGGACTTGTAGACTGTTTGTGTACTGAAACGTGAATGATGACGAAGAAAAGAAAATAATGAACTAGAGTTTGCCTATTGTACGGGATTAGATGTATTGTGTATCAAAGTTATGTTTTTGACGTAACATTTTGTTGGCACAAGTATTTTGGCACCAAACTGTCATAAGGTCTTGACACACATGAAATTCGAAAAGGATCGCCTTTGGCCGCATCGCGGTTTGGATACGGCGGCAATTACGTTACGTTTCCGATTAGTGTGCGTTGCAATGAGGAGTTCCATACAAACAACACTGAACGGCTCTAGTCGATACGGTGCCGATCCGTTTCCAAGTTGATACGTGTGTTGACACCTATAAATTAATTTTAACTTATCTCAATCGGTAAAGTGTATAATTTTATCTCATTAACTGTAAAAACTATTATTGAAAGAAGTAATGACAAAATATTGTTAGATTCAATAATAATAGATATTATTAAGTATCTATGTACTAAGACTAAGGGCTAACACTTAGATAGACGTTAGAACACTATAGACTTTAAACGCGGTCAAAGCTATTCTCAGACCGTCTTACGACTAAAGTATGTAGCATGAAACTTTAATTCCATAATGAAATGAGAAGTGTGTGTAGCTTCATATTATATTTCGCATTGCAATAGTCAGACAGTCAGTAACAGTCACGACTGTTTTGTTGTGTGAGCTGCAGCTGCAATCAAAACAAAGCCCTATCTTGTTTTCGCATCTGAACAAATCCCATTACACTCCAACACATGGTCACCCTACACGTCGAAGATAGAGAAGCTCAAGTTTTAATTGAAAACCGCTTGGATGCGACTGTGAAATTTTATAGACCATTATGTGCTATCGTCCGGGGAACACTGCAAGTGTGGTTACATTACTGTTTGTACCGCTTTAATATACTATTGCAAATTAGTTCTGCGCCCGAACTGGTTTTAATAAGCTTTTATGCGATTTTGATTCTTATCCATATATTATAGTGTTTGTAACAATAAAATACTATCGTATGTCCTTTCTTGGATCTTAAAAGCCACAGTCAGACAAATTATGCATAGACACACACACATAATTAATTTTATAAGTACCCAAAATATAAATTTCAAAATGACAATATTTTTTTCGCTGTGACTGTATTCATCAATTTTTATAATTCTGAGAGAGATTTATCTCTTTTGGACTTTTTTACAAATCAGTAAGGTCGTAACGTAATACATTCTGACTGCGTCAATACCATTAACATTTAAATTGTAGAGCATGATCGATGACGTCACAGCTAAATGTAATCGATGACGTCACAAAAATAAACGTGTCATTAATACCGTGCTAGTTGAATGCGTGACACGTTAATACACATCCTGTCACGGCGTCACGGCGTCACGTCGACACGTGCTCGCGTCACGTTAGCACTGTTTCATATTGTGTTTCATTTCATGTAATGTTGAGTTTATCGTTTCATCTGTTGACTTAATAGAATTTAAATTGAATTTATATTCTTGATTTAATAGCGCAAACAAAATTATTAAATTCGACAGTCAGAAAGAAAATACAAAGTTAAATTAATGGTCGAATTTCGACCAAACTTATGTATCTTTGTAGTTTTGACACGGTAATTAAATTGTCCGCGCTTTGGCTTGCCATATTTTATTGTTTAGTTCATTTAGTTCATTTAAATTGGCTTCTACCAATTCAGATTTTTGACCCTATCTTTATTGAGCCTTATATTTTTAGGCCACTTTAGAAGAAAATTGTAAAAAATAGTTTGATTTGCCTCCGGGCTGCTCATTAGGAATTCCGTATCCACGATATATTCCAAGTGTGAGAAGATGTCACACTTGGCACAGCTTCCATCCAATACCATGCCCTCAGACAAACTAAATATATTATACATAATATACTTCTTAGATCTTAGGCATCAATAGAGAATTAGTGTAATCTGTCAATATGACAATATGTTTTCTTCATCATAATTTAATGTAACAAAAACTATACTAATTTATATCTTATTATCCATAGTTAAAAGATTGGTTTCCGTACGCTACAAAATAGAGCTATATTAATAAATTAGGTACAGATTCCAAAATGAGGCGTCAAGAAAATATAGTGAGCGTAAATTTTCAGTACATTTTCTCGACGTTTTTGGAAGTCTAGTATGGCGGACGTACGCCGATCGGCATACTAAAAGTTGCCTCATTTTTTATGTACACGGACTCCATCTGGTCAGCGCAGCGCGCGGAGACCAATCACTAATCTATGTTATTATCTTTCTAGAATCTTACCTTATCTTAGCTACTAAATAGCAATGACTCAAAAGTGGCACACTTTCACGCTTTTCGGTAGCATGGTGTTACATTAGCTTTAGGTACGAAAATCCTAGGGTCTTTCATGGTGTAGATTTTACACAAAACAAGTGTTAACGCACCCTAGCTAATTAAAATTAGGAGGTAATAAGCGAAATTGTCATTCATAAAATGAAAAACTCCGATGCGGAATAAAATTAATTCTCAGAATAAAAGAGTCGAGTACGTTCGTGCAATTTTAAAATTCAAAAGAAATATTCCCGTATAAATATTCAGCGGGCGTAAATCAGAGTTTCCGTGATCTTTTAAACAAACGGTAAAGCTTACCTTGTTATTCCACACTAGTGTTATACCGTGGCTCGCTACGTTTTGAGCAATCAACGATTTCAGGTATAAGCTAGATTCTCGCATTAGAAGGAGCTGTTGTCGATTACATTTTAACGATTTAAACGTACATATAATATTATGTGAATAAACAATACATCTGACAGTAATTTTTGCATACGAATACAAGCAGTGTCCTATTTGGTTTATACTATACCTCAAAAGTTCATTATATTTTTTGCCACAACATGCCTCGTCTATATATAATACTAACTGATCTCGACATGTTGTTTTACCTAAAATAGAACAAAAAATGGATACTAGCTGATTCTCAGACTTACTGAATATACATAAAACATTTCATAAGAATCGCTCAAGCCGTTACGGAGGAGTACGGTAATAATAACACTGTGACACATTTATATAGAGATAAGTATGACCAGATATAAACATTAGCTACAAAGCCAGTTTTGAGTGATATAGTATACACAACTGAAGATGTTCCAAAACCCTATAGTTTAGAATAATATTACAAATACCCTTTTTGAACATGCAGTCTACCTACTAGCTTAGGAAGTAACCTGGAGTAGAAAAAAACATTCCAGAAAATATCTCAATACTTCTGACACCATTACTATTTTATTCCGCACGTAAACAACTTTTTCACTGGCCCTTGTTAAAAATAAATTTTATATTTTTAAAGAAGAACCACATCCAGAAAATCTTGACCCCCCAACTTGTATACATCTGCACTTGTAGGCTTCAGATTTTAAATGGCTCGCGAGTGTTAAAGATCAGCTTACGCTGGCGGTATCCACAATAGGTAAGGAAAAGATAGAAAGTCTGGAATTTAATTAATGTAAACTTGTAGCGTGTTGGTGATAATTCTAATTGTGCCAATCATAAAATTAATAACGAGCTGTAGTTTCATAATATTTTATATGCAGATTCGAAGGAGGATTATAATTAACTATTAAAAACATTGGACAGAATATTATTATGTCCAACACAAGATGAGATTTTTTTTTCTTATGAAATAGATTCGAAAACGAGGCAATTCACATGAATTGCCTGATATTCACCACCAGAGAAGTTATACTTGCAACTTTCCTGGCTTTCAAACGTAATAAAAATTATGTTTTTAAAATTCCCAATCGTTATTTAACTTTGGATTTCTGTAAGATTCTTCCGGTTGAGCTAGCCCATCCATTCCAAAACATTTATCTTTTAGTGTAAAAATTATTGAGGTTAGTTTTCGGTAGTTAGCTTAGATAAATCAAAATGTCTAAAATTAGTTTTAAAGTAAGGCACGTGCGCCTAATCAGGCCCATATTTTTGGCATAATTAGATGACGTTAAAACAGTTTTTTTTGTCTGAAAACAAACTTTATCACAATATTACTCATTCATTTCTGATCAAATTAATTCATTAATCGAATATAATCGAACATAGGTGCTCATTTGACTTATTAACTAGTAAAATTTCGAAAAGTGGGCTGTCTTAGGAACAGAGCCATCTTATGTGAATATACCTTACCACAAAATTACTTTATTAGTCTACCTCTACTACCTATGATATTATTATTTAAACTGGGTATATTTATTAATGTCAAAAGTGCTTTATTAGTCTATTTCTAATCAGTTTACGACATGATATTAAAATTTTCAGTGGTCATATTAATTTTATTCGTACTTATTTAAAATAAAATATGGTTAAGCTTAATACAATAATCATTAGGTCAAAGCTTTAAACATAATAAAATTCGTATAAAATTTACAGAAAATGGTGTATATAATAATTATCATTATGTACTTATTTCAACGACTATTCATTTATAATGTTATTAACAAACTCTTCTCGGTAATTACAAATTGAAATCATTGGAGTAAATCAAATGTGGATGAACATTTCAACAGTATATTGGTTTGTGCCTGAAATTTTTTGATGAACGTATGAAAAACCTATATCGTTTGTATTTTATTTATATTTGGATTGTAATTTTATTCATTATCTTAAAATGTAATTTTTTTGAAGCTGTTTATGTTGTATATAAATAAATAAACAAGTCTCATAGAAAATAATTATATATTCTAAAACTTTGAATCAAATCGATACAAGATATTGCGGAAACAATACGCATTAAAAACGGATGACAATAACGATTACAATATTATTATGTATTTTGCTATAAAAATCAACTGCAAACAGTTTTATCTATATATTTAATAATATATAAAATACACCTGTCACGATATTTGTAACGCCTAACGCCTCCAAAATGGCTCAACGAATTTTCATGAACTTTTTTGCATATCGGTTAGTTAGGTCTGCGAAACGAAAAACCTATTCTTATTTTATTTTTAATCTACATTATGATCATCCCAAACTAAATAAAAGATAAACCAAACTGATAGAGCTGTAAGTTAAATTTTATCTAATGCTAAGTGCTGACGTCAGCGCTTTGTAATTAAACTCGCCAACTAATTAAACTGGAATCATTTGCGCATGAAAAGTCAATTTCGTATATAATTCAGTATAAAATTCTGTGTGCGACTGTACAGGATATGCTTATGATATTAGGAGGATTAATATTTTGGATACTAACTAATACCGACATACGTTGTTCTGTCTAAAATAGAAACAAACGGCTAGTAGAATAAGACTTACTGAATATACATAAAAATTTCGTAAGAAAAGAAGGCTTGAACGATCAAGCTGTTCTATAATATACTAGCTGACCCGGCGAACTTTGTTCCGCCTTAGAGGCAACAAAATTAAATGACGTCCCACGTGAACGACGGGAAAAGGATAAAAAGTATCCTATAACCTCCTGGTTCTTACTCGTAGCTACCTCTCTACCAATTTTCTGCCAAGTCGTTTCAGCCGTTTTTGAGTTATGCGAATACGACATACATTTGCGATTCATTTTTATATTTTAAATTACTAGCAACTCGGGTTTTATTTTGTTTATTACGCACACGTTCGTTGACAGCTCCCAGACGATATCATTTTTTACGACACCCTTTTACAACACAAAAACTTAACAAATTATAATATAATATATTGATTTCTTAAGCTTACGCGAATATTACTCATTGCAAATAAAATAATTTTAACGGATTTTATCGCGGCTTATTACAAATTATAAAACTAAACCTTCCGGAAGATTCATACGATCGAATAGTGAAAACCGCATGGAAAATCCGTGCAGTAGTTTTTGGGTTTAGCGCAAACACACAGACTTTGTTTTATAATATGTAATGAATAATGATACTAATCCCGACAGACGCGGTTGTTTTGCCTAAAATAGAAAAAAAAAAGATAGTAGCCGATTCTTAGACCTGCTGAATATGCATATAAAATTTCATAAGAATCGGTCAAGCCGTTTCGGAAGAGTATAGTAACTAACACTGTGACTCGAGAATTTAATATACAATTGTATATTATGCATCAAGTGTGGTAAGTTGTCGATTACGCACATGAGAAGTTGGATTCAGTTTCGTTCATTGGCGTTGATTTTCTAGAGTGGGCAATTGACAATACCGCACGAGTACAATATACTACTTTTTAACACAAATGCGAGAATAAAAGTAAATATTTCAGCGCCCGCCATTGTAGAGCGAGCAGTGTTCGATATTTGAAAACGAGTGCGATTAAACTTAATTGTGCGGTTATGTTCTATACCAAACGCAAAAACATGCAGAAAGTAGTACTTAAGTCGCATGAGTGTTAAAAAAATAAAGGCTAACTATTCGACTTTATTTGCACACACACATAGACATATTATTGAATGAATTTGTATGACATGGCGTGAGTGTAAGACAAAGCGGTCGCGCATACAAGCATATACTCGTAGCATAGAAATGTTGGCCAGTTTTTGCGCTGTCATTTATTAGGTTCACCTAAATCTAAATCTAGTGTAGTATATTATCAAAGATAGATATTATGAAGCTAAAGACTACAGAGGTTAATATAAATTAAATCGACACTTATGTATTGCAAATAAAACAATTTATAACGGATTTTATCGCGGTTTATTACATTTACAGCGGCCGTGGTCACGGGAGGACTGAGTCCTCCAGTCCACCAGTCCTCCCGTGACCACGGCCGCTGCAAAGTAGCCGAAACGTCGGGATAAACTAAAATGTAATAAACCGCGATGAAATCTAAGAAATCAGCACTTGTGTAAGTGTACACTATTTATCGTAGCACTTCGTAGCACCGTAGCACATCGTAGCATTACGTAGCACTTCGTAGCAGCTACGCCGTACTAAGTTTCTCGAATTGCCGTAACAACGGTAACAATAATTGCATAGAGGTGCAGTTTAGTTTGTCTTTTCACGGAATATGAGATTAGGGTTTACTTAAAGTAGGGAAGTGACATCGACGTACAATAATCAGACATCGCATGTAATTTTTTTTTTCACAATATTTTATATTAAAGGATGAGTTTATTTCAAGTAGGGAAGTGACATGGACGTAAATTAATAATCAGACGTCGCATATTATTTTCTTTTCTAGAACCTTCTACCGTGTTCGAGGTGACATCGACATATAATGGCGGGGGTTGAATCCCGCCGATGAAACAAAAAGTTTTCTGTGTTCCTGGGTCATGGATGTTATTAAATACAGGGTGACCGGTAATAGGTATATTTCCTTTTAACATGTGAAAATACATCAC
>DWAK01000387.1:0-11047 GCA_018230145.1 Lepidochrysops patricia
ATTACATATTATTTATCATATATTCTATTTAAATATTTTTTTATTGGGTAAACGATTTATAAAACACAAAACATTTTAAAGATTAAAAAAAATATGTTTGAAGTCAATTTAAATCGCGGCGTTCGATTTTTAATTTTTTTATTTTTACATATCGACAGACGCCAAGGCGTTGCTAGGATATTGACCACGAAAATAAAGTCGAAAAAAAAAGATTGCAAACGATTAAATTGACTTGTAATAATGAATATTACTCACATAAACAGGAAATCTTCACGAGTAGACGCATGGTGAGCTTGGAAGAGTACAGGGGTGTTGCGAGATCTCATAAATGCTTTTGTCACTACCTCATTCCATTTGGACGTGCTGTGTGTGTGTGTTTGTTTTACTTTTATACTGAAGCGGTGGCCGAGTCAGACATAGTGACGTTTCGATCAATATTTTTGCGCATGCCCAAACGTTCTCCTTGGCCTATATTAGTTGACCGTGATGATAATTTTATACCAATAAGACCATTTTTATGAATGAACCCTCTACTCAATCGAGTTTAAATTTGGAATGCATTATGTCATTGGCCAATGAAGTGTTTTGAAGTTTTACTTCATTTAGCAACAACGTCTCTTTGCTAAAAACATAATTTATTCCACAAAATGATAATTAATTAGGTAATTATTTAATAAAGTATAATATAAATTAGATGCTTAGTAAATTACATAGTATAGAAATATACAATTTAGTTATCATCTATATTCTATGATATAGTCAATAGAATCATAAATTAATAATAAGAAAATAAAAAAAATGAAAATTTCTAGTCAAAACTTTTTGTAGGAAGACAGCTGCATAGCATTCTTAAAGTTAGGAAGTAGCTCTATCTTCTATTTTAGCGTGTTATACCCTACCTATTCTTAGTACTTAAATTGGCCGTGAGGTTAGCTATTTTGAGACTATAATTACACTATAATGATGGCATTGAAGTACTAAAGTGACGTCAAATACAACGTCAATGACAGCTCATACAATAATAATAGCTCTGAATTTAAACCTACGCAGGAGATACAAGTGCCCAAGTGTCCGCAATACACACAAGAAAACTCTTTGCAAGCGCAGGACCGGCCGACGAGTGCATTCGTGCGGTATTGTCGATAGCCCACTCGAGGAAATGAACTGCAACGTCGCACGTTCAACGCACTAGTTGCATAATAATATTATACTATTTCTTAATCCAACGCGTAAATCGATCCTCCGAAAGTCAATCCTACGCCTTATTATAATCACCAGTCGGTCAGTCGGTTTGTCCGCTCTGCTAGGTCATAAAGAAAGATCCAGAGCGAGTCTGCATAGCAGACGGTCGCCTGCGGAGTCGTGGTTGGTGTATCGTACCCACGGCTTTGCATTTGGCGAAGCGAAGGAGCACCGACTGGTTTTAATGGGTAGACCCCGGATGCTGCCTTGTACACCTCTCCCGGGGGGAGTCCCACATATCTCGGTGGCTCCCCCGCGCCGCCGGGAATCTATCAAAGATTCCCAGTCGTTAAAAAAAAAGGTCATAAAGAAAGATGGTGTGTCCTTGTATTGCACACACACTCGGGCACTATAAAATGACGCCTGCTTAGCTGGCTGGACACAACGAAGTCGGTCACCGATATCGGTAACTCCTATTTATTAAATGTTAAATCGAAGGAGGCCAGCTTTCAGATTGGCCTAGGTCTATTCGAATTACCTATTCCGGTCAGGGTCCCAGTCAATGTTATCTGCATTCAAAGTACTATCGACAAAGCTGCGGCTCAACCAGTCATAAGATCGCTAACAGCCCCGTTAAATCGTGCGCTCGTTTTAGTCGATTATCACACTGTCACGCATCACGCGGCATGTTGCGTGTCGACCACCTACACGCGTACTTGCAGGAGTGTAGATCTCCATCATCGTACGGCTTTTTACGGGGATGCATGTTTCTCCGCTTGTTGGCGCGTAATCTGCATGAACGCGCGTGGGTGCATTGTCAGTGTGTTGAACTGTGCATGTTTTCTATATACAAACAAAGGTACTTACAAGCTACGTTAGAATATAGATTCACGCATTACGCTGCGTAGTGCGGGGCAATGTGAGAATCGCCTAATCGTACTGACGCGTCATTCTTTGTACTTAATAACAACCATGCTGCAGCTTTCTGCTTCATTTTGTGTTGAAATTGTGTGTATTTTGAGGCAAGGCCAAGACTAAAATTTTGAAGTTGAAATACTTCAGAAACTGGAGTTGCAGAAACTTTGTCGTTATTGTACCTCATTGATATTGTTTAACACCAAAGAAGTGATAGACGCAGACTTGAAATTTAGGAAAAACATGTTTTTCTTGCAAGTGTCCATATTCATTTATGTAGATAGTTACCTACACGTTTTCTGATTTGTTTTATAGAAAAAAATATATTTTAGGTAGGTATGTATCTATATATATTTTGACGGCCATTAATACTAAACATAACTTCTACGTATAAATAAGTACTTCATAATAAATTATTTTACTGAAAAAAATTTTACAGCCACAACAATGTAAATTATATAGTACTAGACATTTATTATTTAAAACTATGTATATTGATTTTACACGGTGTTATATGGTTATAACTTGATATAATTACCTATATTTACGAAATAACGTTACACTGTTTTGCCAAGAAATTGACATTTAACACAACACACCGTTCGTGATAAGTATCTAGCCTGCCTGAATCGCTGGGCCTAGCGAAGCCTAGATGAAATTTGAAACGAAGAAAACATTGAGACCACAAAAGCATCGTGACAAAATATATACGGTTGAATTGAGAAGCTTTTTTTGAAAGTCGCTTAAAATGTCCGGTCCTCGGGGTAAATTTTCTCCAATAGTTCTTAAAAAATAGATATTTAATTATAAAATTTTTGGCAGAAGGTAAGTCTGATCTTAGCAATCACTAGCCTTCATATTAGTGACGCAAAAAAAAGTGAAGTTGACAATTGTGAAATATCAATAAGGAGAAGAAGAAAACTTACATAGAATAAAAACACGAACATGCTTTTCGTTTTGTTTTCTAAAGGTGCAAATAATATTATACAATTATTGTTTTAATATTTAAAAGTTATGAATTAATAGTTTTTACTTAACGGTAACGATGACACAATATCCCTTACAAGGTATGGATTTTATTATAATTTGTATTATTCTAACCTCTTATTAATACATGGAAATATCGTGTTTGTCCATGATGTCTTATATCTCTATTTAAAATTTATTACGATAATGAGCGAAATCATTATTATTTTACATGCTGTGTACAAAAAGAAATTAAATTATGAAAAATTCCAGCTTTGAAACGTAAACTAGAAGATGAGAGCATATCCTTACCAAAACGTTTGAAACTTGCGAAAAATGTTGTCAATTCTCATCATTTTCCCACTGCACCTAAAGAAAGGATTATTGGAGAATGGCTGACCAGTCTTATAGAAAATAGGAAGATAAGGAGTAAAGAAATAAAAGAAATATTGAATTGGGCAAATAATGCTGAATCTTTGACAAATGAATTGAAATGTAAACTTATAAAGGTAAGCCTTACTTTGTAAATATAAACAAAAGTATCTGTATCCATACATATTCTGTAACTCCTGTTGATTGTAATAATCTTGGTTGTGCAAGAAAGACTTTATAACTCCTTTTTTTATATTCCAGGTTGTCTCCCAATACCTTCATAGTGAAACTTTGAATAATGATGATGTTCAGCTTGTCATATCTTTTATAGAAAACACAAAAATTTCATCACAACTCATCACGCAATTAGATGATTTCCTCTTTATCTCAATCAATCTACTTGACTACTTAAACAGCGATAATGATACAGGACTCCAGCAGAGAATATTTAACTGTATAACAAAATACTACAAAGAATCTAAAAAGAAATTAGAGTTTATAGCGAAATTGTTAGAGGGAGAAAACTTGGAAACAATATTCCAATATTTACGTACAAATTGCAAATCTGTTATTGAGCTTTGTCAAAATGTTTTGTTTCCAATAGTAAAGAAGCCCGTTTTTTCGAGTTTCCTCAGCAATTTAATACGTAAGGATAATATCGATGAGTTGAATGCCGAAAAGGGTGAGAATATGCAATCGGTACTCAAAATTATGAGTGCATTCTTCACATTTCCAAATGGAAGATCTAAGAAAGATGATCAATTCCTGAAAGACTTTATTGATATTTTTGTTAACTGTTATAAACAGGAAGGCCAGCTGATATTTGGCTTTTATATAATGGCAACAAATGTTTTGAACATGCAGCAGAATTATATGAATCCAGCTATGAAGATGCCACCAATAATATTTGAAGAAAATGACGATAAAATTAAAAGAAATCTGTTTTTAAATATGTTAGATGTGTTATTAAAACATGAAATAGATATAAGCGTAAGACTAACTGATACATTGGGAGAGAGGATAGCTAAAGTTGAAGTTAAAAAGACTTTTATGACTTTTCTTCAAGCAACCATGATGGGTGTCTTGAAAATGGAGGGCAAAATTGATAAAGTATCTTTGCAAATTATAAATACAGCATTAAAACTAGACCCTAGTATAGTAGAACAGAAAATGGACAAGATACTACCGTATATTATGACAGCGAAGAAGAATAATTCAACCATGAATATCTATAAGGAAACTATGAATAGTTTACTACAAATTCTATTTAAACTGAGCAGAGGTGTTGAGTTCATTAGCAAAATGGTTCCAAATTTGAAATTGTTTCTAGAAGGTTCCAATGTCACTCAATTTGAAATTAAACAGAAACTGAATGAGTCAATTGAATTAGGAGAAAATTGTGACAAATTACTTAATAAGATTATCACCGGTGATGATGTATTGCCACCAGAATGTGTGGAAACTTACGGACAATTAACATCTGAATTGATGTTCCGACAGAATAAGGTTCTGCTGGTATCGTTACAAAAAGATTTAGAAGACAACTGTATATTGATGTTGGAAGAAGGATTCGTGAGTATGTATTGGTTTATCAATACTAAATAATATAGCAAAGGAGATATTTTGTTTGCTTACATTGAGTAGACTGTCACTACTGTAATGAATTTGGCACATTTGATTTATTAAATAAATCATGAGTAAGGTTATAGGCTACTTTTTGATGCATCTCTCTGTAGTCTCTCCTCTCTCTATTGCATCCAAATTTCATGGATACATCGACAAATTTTGATGCAGTTTTATTTTGCTTGATAAGTATTAAGTGTTCTTTAGTATTATCATAATAATTCATTATCATAATATTATGTAGCTCGCCCATTGCTTAACCATTTAGGAATTTCTTTATATTTCTTATATTACTAATTTATTTTTTCTTTTTAATTTTAATAGCTTAAGCTATATAAAATTGTAAAAGCAAGTTGTTTGGTTAAAATTTATGGATTTTTCAAAAATACTCAATCCAATCTGTCATATTATTGTCAGGCCCATCAATTATAAGTTTAACGGAAATGCTGTCGGCCATCTTGTCGAGTTTCCTGCGTCACAGCAAAATGGCGGACCATACCGTGCCATTGAATATTGCAGAGGAGTTCTGGTTGACATTCCAAAAAGCCGAGAGTGAATGTCTGCAAAAGTTTGGGGAATGTGTTCTAAAGCTGAATTATGTAAGTTTCTATATTTAGTTTATTATGTGCTGATGTGGGCTACCCATCGATGAAGGATTGGTCTCGCTGCGCTTTAAGAAGATTGGGTCCGTGTACCCGAAAAATGTGGAAACTTTTAGTCCGCTAATGGCCGAAATCGGCGTACACCCATGCCAGTCACGTAACAACCATCAAGCCAAGTTAAATCCTATACTTTCATTGTATTTGAAGTAAGTAACTAGTGTTGTTGCCAAAATAAGGTTAATCTATTTTACTGACCCATCGAAAAAATAATTGCTTGAAACCTAATCGATTTTCAAATCATTATCCTACTAAAAAATTTAAATCCAATTTATATTGATTTATGTTCGATTTTATTGTGTCAGTCCATTAGATTTTTGCTTGACAAACAATGAATGTCATAAATGTCACAGTAAAATAATATTTCCTAAAATCTCGCATCGGAGTACTGCTTGATGTTACGTGTTGCAATGTACCTACTAAAAACTCCCAAATTTTCGAGGATGTGATTTTTCTATTTAAATATTTTAACGCTTACACGTACATATACATTTTCCTATTTATAATAATACGGTATTGATTTATAATGAATCTGTGCGAAGTCGGGGCGATGAGCCAGTTGGTATATAATTTAAGAATCACTATACCTAAATAAAAATGATTAAGTATGATTTTATACTAAAGGCCGCTTTGATATACCATTATTAATCAATTACAAGATCGCAGTAACTAAACATTTCTCTATCGATCGAGCAAGTAGCTGGCAACACGAAAATAGACGCATACTTCAATCTAACGAATTGTTTTACAAACACTATTAATTTACATATTATTGTAATAGTATGACAGTTGCCACATTTTAGAATCTGTCATTTCTCTATAGAGCTGGATCTTATCGAAGCGTAGCGAGACCAATCCTTGATCAATGATGTAACGTTAAGTGACTTTATTTACCTATTATTTCTTAATACCTTGGTGACCAATGGTAACATTTCAAAGACCTGTGTACGAAAATAATTATCTATATGGTATGGCAGGTAAAATTTGGTATTTTAGATATTAATAGACATTTTTTTTTATTTTCAGAATCCACAACTAGTTGGGGCATTTCTACAGCTTTGTCTTGGTTTTGCCCAATTAAAAGTATTAAATATTAAGTATAGCAACACCAAACTGAGTTTACCAGAAGTGACCGGCACATTGGATATCTCAGATCTGAGTTCCATTCTGCCATGTCTAAAAAAGAAGCAATGGGCATCTATGGAATCAAAAATACAAAAAAATGCTTCTTTAATATGGGTAAGAAATTGATTTAATGTGGAACACTGCACTGATTCTTTCTTCAAACCAAAGAACTTCTGGATAATAACATCTCAATATACCTTTGTCTTTTTTCAGGACCTTCTACTTCTAATTAAAGTTATGGCGCTAAAGGTTATGCCAGCAAGTGAAAGCATTCTACAGAGTATAAGCAACACGAAATCATATTTAATAAAACAAATATCCAAACATACAAATACAGAAGATCAACATTATTTTTTGAGAGAAATATTTTCAGATATTGACAAGAATCAATTAAAAGATCTAGCTAAGATAATAGTGAAAGAATTCTCACGTGATATATTTGAATTTGGTATAATATCTAATAAAGAATTGTTACAAGCCATTGCCTTAGAAACAACAAAGGTTTTGATCAAATCCATGGAAAATATTACATTAACAAAACCTATAAATAAATATGTGAATGACATATCAGTTTTGGGAAAGGACAATGATTTGAAACAAATAACACACAGTGTTACTATGCAGAATGATGGTGAAGTATTGAAACATCTTGAAATATTCCATAAGATACAAGTTCCATATTTAGAAGAGAATTTTCAACTGACGGCCATATTTGTTTTACTACTGGTAAAGAAGGGTTGCCACGCGAAGAAACTTAAACGTACCATAGACAATATTATACACGGAATTTTCGAATTGAGTCCGAAATATCCAGATATTTATAAACTGTTTACTGTTGAGGCCATTTTCGATTTTAATGACAATATTATTTTAGATTTATTAACTCTGCCTAAAGCTTCAAATAAAATGTTCACAATCAAATGTATCCTAGAATCTGCAGTGAAAAAAGTTAAAACTGACTCGGAAATCATAAAAAATATTGTGGATATACTTCTAAAGAGCCACAAGACGAAAAGCAAAGACATAGAACTATTCAACAATAGTGTATTTCAAATTAGTTGTACGGTTCTACCGCTAATCGCTAAGGAGAAACGAGCTATAACCACAAGTGCGTTTAGGTCCATTTTAGCGAATCTTCAAGAGAAACTAAACAATGCTATGTTGAAATCCTTTAAAAATATAGATTTTTCACAAATTACTATTGAGGCTGACAACACTGAAACCAAAATGGCAATACTAAATGCTATGGGCGCTTACACCTTGACTTTACTGAAAAGTTGTGAAGGTACCGACGCTGAGGAAATTAAAAGCTTAGATTGTTTATGGTCTGGACTGGAATTCTTTATCAATAGTGCTGTATGTATTTTTGTAACTGAATTATAAAGGAAGTTGCTATTTTTAAACCCTAACAGAATGTTGAATGTTATAAGATTTAGGGGTTGTATCTGTCGAATTATATTATCAAAACCGATTTAGATGTTTTTGTTTCTTTCTATGGTTGTTTATTTATTTGGTATATTTTATATGAATTAATTGGTAACCAAAATTTTTTTATACTTCAGATTCAAGCTGTAGAAAATCCAGACACAAAAATTCAACACATAGACACCTCACTACAACTTTTGAACGTAACTTTGAGGTATATCAAAAAACTTGAGTCACACAAAATGTTCGAGAAAAAAGATGAGTTGTTTCGAAATATCTGGGCAAGTATCAAGACTAGATTGATACTGTATAACCGAAAAGAGAGAAAGGGTAATAATATATTGGAAGAGATATCTGTGACGTTGAAGTTTTTGGCCGAATTGTCATCTGTGGAATGTTTTGGAACACATTTTGTTGGGGATCTCAGTAATTTTGCTCTATTAAAGGTTTGTTTTATAAAAATATTTTTTTCGTAAAGTTGTAGAACATATTATGTAATATGGATGAATCACTCCTACGAACGTTCAAGTATTAGTTTTAAGTTTTAGAAATTAAAGGTGCTTTTCAAGCCAATATATTCTTTGTGATTTGTTATTTGAATTTTCCAGAAACCCTCGTTAATACTGAAGGATGAAGAATCCGCGACATCTGAAATATCATCACGAAAAGTATCCAAGTATTTATGGCTGCAGTGTCTGAAAGCAAACATCATCGCACCAAAATGTGTTACGCTCACAAAACTCGCTTATCGAGCGACGAAGAATGTGTGTTTTTGGATACAACAACACTACGAAGTCGAACAAGATGGCGGAAATCAAAATAGCGTAAATGATGATGGCGGTATTCGGGTGAATGTTGAAGAGTCCATTTGCGAGTTGATAAAGTACGATTTGGATATATTTTCGGAAGTTATTTTGGCAGCTAAAAAGGTAAACTATTGTTGCAGAATTATTTTGCACTTTAGTACGGCACAAAAGAAGCATTTACAACCCGCGCGTTCCCTACCACATAAATACGGTACTTTTTTGGGATATAAGTACCATATTATGTGTTATTTCAAACTTCAAAGCCTAACAACTACTTACTAAACAAATTTCATTAAAATCCGTGAGTACATTTCGTGTGAAAGGGTGACAAATACATCTATCTTCGAAAACAGAATAACAGATTTTATATAACTACGTAAAAAGTTTCCAAAACATTACATTTCATTGGTCTATCATTTAATTTATTTTATAAAATTACAGATACCACTGGACTACAAGTTTATGGATGCGATTTTCGAGTTACTACATGTGATACATTACCTCATGGGTTCTAAGGTTGCAGGTAGAAGGTGCATAATCACTTGGCAAGCGTTCTTCACGCTGTTCGATGGGTATTCAATAATTTTAAACAATCTTCTGCTGTCGAGAGAAGAATTGTTGGAAGATAGGTAAGAATGAGAGAGAATTAAAAGCATTTCTTAAAATAGCTCCCACTTTTAAAGTAAAGAAATTAAATCAGCACCTCTCGTGTGTGCGCAATACACTAGATTACTTCTTTCTTACTTACTCTCATAACTCATTGGGATGAACAATTTTTTTTTTACTTTACTCTAATAACCTGGATGAACGACCTATAGGAACGGCCAGAGATCAGGCGTAAAGCTTTTACCCGTCATATTATATTATCAGGGTAGATAACAGTTTAGGACTAGCACTGCTTAATTAGTATTAGTTACTTGAAAATGTATGCACTTTTTTAATTCCAGATGGCCTTGCTACATCCAGTGCTACAAAACACTCGTCAAGTGTTTGTGTGAGAGGACGGTAGACCTGGATACTGTAGAGGATAGAGATATAGATCACAGAGTGGCCGAGTGTGGATACTGCATTGAGAAGTAAGTTGATCTAGTCACTAGAATTAGTACTAGTGACACTGTTGGCTGTTGCTATGGCTTGTAAGCAAATACACAGGAGTTTGCTTTAAAAAATAGTCTCTAGAGAAGATTGCAACTGCACACTCCATAGACTATGAAGCGATAGTAAAATTTGTAATCATCTAAAATTTTTTTCTAGGCTTACCCAGTCCATTTGCAAACGGAAGGCTCATGTGTCAAAAATATCTGCGTACACCGTGGCAGACATTTGCACATGGATAGAGAAGAACCCGCCGCCGAAAATAATAAGACAGCACCTAGAAAGTTCCATAGCATTGCTCATACAAGTGTCAGACTCTACATACGCTATGGCCTTCCTACGTAGGGCTCTAGCGGGGGCTATCGGACAAATGACTATGACTAATATGTACACTATGTACAAGAGATACCATAAGTATGTTGGGAATTCGTAAAACAAAAAAGGCTATAAAAGAATATAAGTTAGAGTAATGTGATTTTTTGTTATTTAACGAGGGATTTGATGGGTTCTACTATCAGGATAAGTTTAAATAGGTACTATTAATAAAAAGTTATATGAATGTACAGTCGTCGACAGATTGAGAAATAAAGGTACTTATTTCTGTGAGAATATAATATCTGTATCGGAACATCTGAACTGATCTTGTTATAGTAATTATAAGCTTCTTAAATAAAATTTTTAAATACCAGTGTTGTAGTTTTATTACGTTATATAATATTATACATTTGTTGTCATAAATCATAATGTTCTTTCCATAAATTAATGATTGGCCTCCGCGCGCTGCGCTACAACCAGATGGAGTGAACATGAAAAATCAGGCAATTATAGTACATTGGTTCCCGTTTGCCGTACATTTGGCAAAGTGAACTTAATGCATTT
>DWAK01000388.1:0-11046 GCA_018230145.1 Lepidochrysops patricia
CTTAATATAAAAACAATTCCAGTATAAACTGTCTGCGGACGCACTCGGTGCTGGAGCTGATGCGGACGCTGCAAGAGGAGTTTGGTGTCAGCATGGACGTGACGCTGGAGAAGGCGCGCGAGGTCGCCGAGAGATACAATCAGAAGCTCATGTTTCCGCCTAGTGAGCTACCTAATTTAATTTTATTTCGAGCTGCTTAGGCCCATATTATAAATATTATGTATCCTATAGAGTGTAGAACAACATATACACTCAGAGCAAGTGTGGTGTGGTCCACATATTTACTGTGGCACCACATAGTAAAAACCGTCCTCAGACTGTCCTACGGGCTACGACTAATACGCCTACACTCTGCAGTTTTATTTAATCGGTCTGTCTGTAGTAATAAATGTTAAAAAACGTATATTACGTATGTATTACGCATCGATTACTCTTAGCTAGGTTCTACTGGATACGCATATCTTATTTTAATTATTTTTTTTATAGACAGCCATCAGATGGCATACTCGGTGCGAGAATACATTACATTCGAGGAGTGGCCAGCTCCGCGCGGGCTGCGGGGCCGCGACCGTGCCGATAGCGTGCGCGTACGCTCGCACTGCGCCGACGCTGGTATGTACACACACACGCATGTACGCACGTGCACGCACACAGTGCGTGCACATAGTCCTCTCAATTTTTATCAAACGGATCAATTTTGAAAGACCTTGTATGACAGCTAACAATTCTAACAAAAAAAACATTATATTATGTTGTATTATGTTTTTCACTCAATTTTTCATAAGTAAACCATAAGCTCAAATGTATTTATTCTAACTATTTGTTATTAGTCATTACCAATAATATTAAAATACAGTACGTCATTACCACCATTAACTTATTAGTTATAGATATATAATAATCAAGTTTTACATATTATGTTATATTATAATGGTTTATCAATTTTCAGGTCTAGTGATAGATGGCAGTGTATCATTCCCCTTCAACGACGGCACTGAAGCGCTGCTCGAGATACACCCCGAGGACTCGCTTATGACCGTGCAAATGGACGACGCGCTGCCGTACTGAGCTGACGTCACGCCAGGTGGGCGGAGTTAGTGACGTCACGCGGTCGGAGTACCCTGAGTTCTTGTGATATTTAAAATTGACGTACACGTGATTCATCACGTGTTAAATTATATTATATTCTATCCTCTTGATTGATTATTATTAGAGGTCAAAAATAAATGCAAATAATGGAGTTGGTGATAACATTAAAATGTTTATGCTATTCAACTTCATACTTATCAAGTAAAAACAAACAATTTTTTCACGAAAAATATCTAAGCATTTTGTATGTATTGCTACAAAAGCTATAAGAGATTTATTTTACCTTAAGTTTTCTATTTATTATAGATTTTCTAGATGGGGTTTACCTGTCTTTATGGTAAATAATATAGACTGCTCTATTTGGTCGGGGATAACAAAATAAATTGTGATTCGAATATCACTAAATATTGCCTTAATAAGAGCCTTTTGATGTTTATAATATTAGGTCAGTCACAAACATAGCTATAAATATGTGTGTCAAAACTTATGGAAAGATATTGCAAGATATATTATTAGCTATGCCTGACGGTCTATATAGTACTTAACTTATGGTTAGGCATGGTACCTACATATTATATTATGTTAATGTATTTATATTATTGTTAACGATACTATAGAGATTATTTGTAAAGTGGAATATTTTATACTATGGCTTCCAATTCGGTTATTTTAAAATGTATGATCTAAGTTCCTTCAAAGCATAAAATGTTATATACTATCAATGTTTTATAGTAAGTTTATATTAGGTAGGGTAATATGTAAGTAGTGTATACTGTATGAGTTATGCATGTGGTCTCGTTGAGTGTTGTGGATAGTCTTTATTAACTATGTACAACATATGTACATAAACAATCAACTATGTAGTAATTATAGTTGATTTTAGTAGCTTAATTCCTGGAGAGAATGCCTAAATCACCCAAGTATAAAAAAAGATTTTACATATTTTACAGGCTGAAGTGCAGCCTGAAAAATATGTAAAATACAGAATCAATTTTGACCTTTATAACTTTAAACTTAATAGATAACTCCAGTTATTAGTATTACATATTAAATGCATTCATGTGTGCGAAATGCATAATAATTTATATATGTACATATGTACTTAATGCAAATAAAAATATAAGAGTAATACATAGATAATTTTTCTTAATTCAAATTAATGTCTTCACGCCAAAGATATTGTACTAGTAGGTACAATAACTTTGCTTCACGCGCTATGACACGTACGCGTACGTAGCCTATATATATTTTTTTTTCGATTATACAACAAGGGTTGTACATGAAAGGTTCATGCGGAATGTATAGAAAAATGCTCTGTGACAATTTGATATCCTCAGAACATCACAATTCGAGACTTATAAGAAGATTATGAATATTTTAATTATATCGTAACACACTGTATAATTTATAATATGAAAAAGCAAATTCGATTATAGGTTTTAAGATATTGCTTTGTTTTATTTATTTTATTTTGCCTACCTACGATTTATAAATAGTAAATTTTCATTTTACGCTAAGAACTCACGTCGCGATTTTTCCCCGCGCCGCGGTCGCGATGATTTTTCGTACAAAAAAATCGCAAGCCTTGCGGGCGGAAAACGCGTCGTGACTTTTGATTTCATTTTTATATGGATTACTGTATTCTTTAAAACTTGCGGGCCCGCAATCGCAGCGGGCGCGAGAAAAAATCGCGTCGTGAGTTCTTAGCGTTATTCAAAAATAAATACAGATCTTAATGTTACAGTAATCAAAAATATTTGATAAAAAAAATTTGGACGGCCGATACTTGACAGCTCGTATGTCACTGTCACAAATGAATTGATATGTTTTCCAAGTTTCAAATTTTGTTTTTGCAAAAGTAAAAAAATGCCTCTCATAATAATTTGTGGAACACCAGTGAGTGGAAAAACAACAAGAGCAAATGAATTAAAGGAATTCTTTGAAAAGGTCCACAAAAAACAAGTAGAAATTGTATCAGAAGAGAAAACTATAAGAAAGTTAGGTTACGATAAAAATTCTACGTATTTGGATCTTCAGAAAGAAAAAGGATTACGAGGATCATTAAAGTCAGATGTTATAAAACTGATAGGCAAGGATAACGTTGTTATCTTAGATGGAAGTAATTATATAAAAGGTGAGTAAACCAAAGGTTATTTAATTAAAGCCTAATAGCATCTACGAAGGAACTAAAGTATGTTGCTTTAGAAACGCTATTTATATGTACTTAAAGAAAATCTTTAATAGGTTACAGGTATGAACTTTACTGTGCCTCCAAAGCGTCAAAATCCACCCAGTGCACATTGTACACCATAAGGAATCATGATGACGCCTGGAATGATAACCTACTAAGACCAGATAATTTAAATGTTAAAGATGTAAATGTCACAGAAGTGAATAAATCAGAAAAATACACGCAGGAAGTTTTTGATGCATTAACTAAATTAAGGTATGAGATTCAAACAAGTTATACTTGTAAAATTACAAGTTGTAATTCATAGCAAAAGTGTAAGTTTAACCTTGTAACTTTATTATAGGTTTGAGGAACCAAATTCTAATAACAGATGGGATAGTCCATTATTCACTGCACAACTTAGTGATACATTAGACCTTGATGCCATATACAAAGTGTTATTTGAGAAGAAACCGCCACCTCCAAACATGAGCACGCAAAATGTAAGTTCATAAGTAACCTTGTCACCCTTAAAATTTCTGGCAAAAGTGGAATACTACCCAACTTTGGTGCTTGCAGCTTTAGTCACTTCCGACCTAGCCGAATTGACATTCAAGACGGTCAATTGATGCCGCCTGGCAAAAATCTTGGTGGTGGCTTTAGGCACCTGTGTAACCCCGTATAACAGACACCAATGATAGTGCACTTACATCAGTATTGGCCAGTCAGACTGCAATAAACAACACAAAGTGTTGGCATAATTTTTCATTATGCATTATAAGTATATACCCATATAAGTAATCATTAATTATGAAGACTTGTGGGACTTCAGCATTCAAATTTTTCATCTAAGAAAAAAATTATTTCCTTCATTTACAACAGTTTAATTTATTTTAAAACTTACCTTCTAGCCTCCACTGAGTTCTACAAATTTCCTGTATGAGCTGGACAGGGTTACCCAAGCCATCACAAAACATATCCTGGACTCTAAACAACTGAATGTTGACGAAGTCAAGTTCCCAGACTATCCTGGATGCATTCTGGAAGTTGGTACTATGCAAACAATAAACCATCAGAGGTTATTGAGGCTAAGGAGACAGTTTCTCACTTATGCAAAGATGAACTATTCAAATGAAGACACAAATAAAATTGGAAGATACTTTATACAATATTTAAATGGAGTTATAGAAAAAGATTAATCATTAAATTATTATTTATTACAAACATTATTTTAGTTTTTTATTTACCTAAAATGCATACACTGATATTGAGATCATGTCATGTTTAACAGATTTTATTTACCTAAAATGCATACACTGATATTGAGATCATGTCATATTTAACAGATTTTCCATGGCCATTAAAATATATCTGTTTTTAAACTGAAGGAAAAAGTGTAAATAAATTACAAAAAATGAACAATAATCTCTTTATTGTAATAAAAATGAGGTGTTTTATCACAAGTCTTAAAAATATGTAAATAGGGTCACTATAATACTTTCGAGGGCCATAACACACTTTATCACAAACATTTAAAAACAGCTGTTCTTTCAAACAATAGGCCTAATATTTCTTTAGTGATGTAACATTTTCTTTAAGAAAATAAATCTGTGATGTCATATATAATATATAGACTGCAAAGTTTTAACCTATTTGTGCACATTTTTAAACACATAATATGCATTTACCCATCTGTCATAAGTATAAGAATTATGTATGGTAGGCAATAGCATAAAATAAGAAAAACTATTGCCAAAACTGGTTTGAGTATTATTTTACAACAAACTTGTACTTAAAAACCAATGACTAATAATAATTATAAACACATTATGACTGGAAATTTGAGAATCACTTACTTAATTTCACTTTGTCATAGTGAATAGTCAGTCTGTACCAAAATTACATATATACTGTAGATAATCTACTTACACTTCAGTTAATACCAAATATATCTAATGAAGATAAAAATTGTCAAAGACAGTCCTCCATTAAAACCTCAGTTTTATATGAAATATTGGGATGATTTTAGCAGTATAAGTCAAAGATCAATTTAAGCCGACAGAGGTTTTCGACACACAAAGAATACTGAGCTGTATTCATGCTGCATCATGGAAGCTGGGTTTTGAGCATACTTAGTCTTCACTCCGGACTGTTCATACTAAAAATGAAAAGTATTATTTAATCTAGCTGCTGCATACAAAAAAGTTCAATAATACTTAATACATACACGTCTTATACATCACTTACCAAAATTTCAAAGCCAACATCCTTGATGATATCCAGTAATATGTCATAAGGAGGTTCTATGCTCATTTCAGTTGGCATGTCACTGAAAAAGTCACACAGTTATAACATAATTAACATTTTGTTTATTTTTTTAACCTTATACAAAATGCACAGTGTAGACAATATTAGGTGCACTGTGTATATTGTGGCTTTTGTATTAACAAAAACAAAAAGACATAAAATGCCATCATAAATTAATGATTCAAATGTTAATAGAAGTAAAAATATTATTTAAAACAAACAAATATTAATTAAAACAAAATATTCTTCATCTTCTACCTGTAATGATACAGCAAAGGCCCCAGGTTAATCCAGTAAGCACCAGGTCGCAGTATATAGTATATCCTCTCTATGAACTCTATGACATTTGGGGCACAGTCTATGAAGAAGCATGAAGCCACACAATCCCATTCATTCTCCTCTATGTATACCTGAAATATTATTTTATTGTATTGCTACTAGCTAAAATATAGCTTCAATAAGAAATTATAGTTATGTAAAGCAGAGACCTTGTACACAAAATATATCAATAAATAATAATAGTTTAAAAAAACTAAAAAAAACACACTTATTGCATTGTCATTTGTTTCGAATTAATAACTTCTGGAATTAGGTAAAAATCGTGAACAATACATACATGTATGTATGTATGTTAGTAATAAAAGTGTATTAAAAAAATTATAAGTAGGTAATGTAAAATTCTCATAATTAGTGTGTAAACTGCTGGTAGGTAGTTAGGTATAACCTTAGTTGTGGGCTTGTTTTATACCCCTAAGTAATATGAATGGCTCAGCTGAATTTTTTGGCCATTTTTAATTTTTTGTACAGTGCCAATTTGTCTTCTGGTGCCCAATCAGTAGCGACCTTTGCCCAGCGGTCAGTGTGCATGCAGCTAAGAGCTTGTTTATAGAAATTACCTTGAGAAAATCTCCAGCAGCCATAGAGAAATGGGTTTCTTTAGTTGATGGTGGCACATCAGGGAATGTTGCTGCTTTCGCCTGATCTTCACCCTTCAAGTGGTTCACATATTGATGTACCCATGGATATACGGTATATTTATTGGCCTGCATAATAGGTACTTAGATGAATAGAACCTTTAAAATTGTTGATTTGCCTTATATAGTATGGATTTAAGTTTAGTTTACTGTTGGATAAACTGAATCAATATTTATTGTCACCAACAAATTAAATTATAGATAATAAAATTTTTGTAACTCTCTACATCATTTAAATTTTATATGAAAATTATTATTTTATAAGTTTACTCACCTCCAGACATTTGTTTAATATAAAGTTACTGGCGAAAAGCATGAACAAAGAGAACTCGTTGCCCTGGCAGGAGAACCCTCGAGCAGCAATCTCCCAAGCCAACCGACCCAGACCAGCACCAGGCACCAATATTTTAATATCGGAACGATCTCTGAAAGACAAATATATGTTATGATTTTTTTTTAAACAATTTAAAAATTAATCTCTCTTTCTTTAAAAAATAAAATTTCAAGGAACTGCCAAATGTTAGAAATTTCATTTTTTATTTATTTCAGTGAAATCCAATTTAATTTCTGATACATCTCTTGTACATTATTATATGTATAAGAATACACACTCTGTGCACATCTGTCTTTTATTAGGTTACAAAACTATTTACGAGTAATCTACAACAGGGAACAGCTTCTCAATGCGGTCCAAAATGGGCCGGTAGCACTGCTCCCTCTCAGCAGCACCAGCGTCACTCCAGTCACGCACTAAGTTCTTCAGAACTGACTGGACCTACAAGAATTATTAAATTTTATGTTTGAACTTTGAACTGAAAATCTGACCTATAGGGTATTATTGCAAATAAAACAATTTTCGGGAGTCCTCCCATGACCATGGCCGCTGCAAAGTAGCCAAAACGTCGGGATAAATTAAAATGTAATAAACTGTGATAAAATCTGTTAAAATTTGTTTTATTTGCAATATTTGCATAAACTTAAAAAAATCTATAGCGTATTAACATTGGGTATTTCAGCACATCAGATGTGAAGAACTATAGTTTGTTCAAAAGTTAAAGCGAGATATGACACATTGAATATTTTCGTTTCACTCCACGCCACTAACCATGGATAAAAAAAATTTCATTATAAAAAAAAACTGTGTACTTGTTAGTATATTTATTTTGCACAAGAATTAATCTAATTATTAATTAAATAGGAATTTTGGTGCTAATATTTTTATTTTCCTTTCAATTACGAATAATAATTTTCAGTGGAACAGAACATTAAACATGTTGGGATTAACACAACAAAATCGACAATAAATTGATATTGATTTGTCAATAAAACCTCTAATTTTTGTATGGGTGCAATTTGAAATTTGATTTGATTACAAGTAATACTTTTCTAGGAGTGTCAAGAAAATCAATTATACTTATTAGGGCAGCAACACTAATAACTTCAAATCCGATGTGTCCAAACTTGCTTTGGCTTTTGAACAAACTATAACCATCCTAATACTTATAAGAAAAAGTAAGAGACCTGCAAATACTACAGTATGGTAATTATAAAATGTAATGATTACCTTATCTACATCATGTTGCATCTTGTGCTGTTTCTGTGAAGTCAGATCACAGTTGTTGTAGTTGCATCCAAAACTCTCCATTCCATTTGTGTTTGCATCCGTACCAAGATCAACATTTTCAAACATTGTGTCTACATCTTTGATGATGAGGTGAACTATGCTATTGTTCACATCTAAACACTTCTTGAATGTCGTGAGTAATGTTTTATACTTGTCGAGACGACTTTGATGTGTTGGAGGAAGCATTGATATCATTTTCTCAGATTTGTGAATTCGATCAAGACTACATAACCTAAAAAGTTGTCATATAATGTAATATTTCTTAATGGTACTAAATAATTTGACTTTTTATTTATATTGTTTAGCTTAAACAGATTTAACATTCTGTATTATTTAAAGAAGAATTGAGGCAACTATGTTATTTACTAATTGAATAGTCAGATAAAAATGCTGTACTTATATTAAATTATGTAGATGTTTTTATCATATTTCTGTATAACTTGCAACAAAAGTAGGTAATGACTTACTTATAATATTTAAAAGCATTTACAACTGCTCTGAAATGGGCACGTTCCTTTTCTTCATCTATTTCCTCAGCAGAAGGTAAGGAAGACATCCTTACTTCACCAAATTCTTAAAAGAAAAAAGGCTCTATAATAAAGTATACCAAATTATTATAATAATTCTAAATCTACGAACTAAAAACAAATAAAGAAATAATTTCCAAAAAATTTTATACCTACCTCGTATGTGATCAATTTTGATTGACTTGACTTTGATTGACAGTTGATACATAGACATTTTTTGGTCAATTCGTCATGATCAGGACAGGCAAAGGGAACAAAGCCCATACAGCCATTGATACATAGTTAAAGTAGAGGATAACTATAATCTATGCAGCTAATAGAGATGTTCTGAATCGCTGATCACGATATAATTTATGGTCACAGCCCTAAAAATTAAAAAAAAACTATGGTCATCACTAATCGCCAATCGGAAGTGAAATGTGTTTGTCAACATTCTATCGATCTCTGTTATAATTAATAAAAATTAGTAATCATTGCATTATAAAGTTTCATAAATAACGTTTAACTACATCTGAAATAGTGACTATTTCAAACACTATGACTCATTCTTCCAAATAAGTTTATATACCGAGATAAATCTATCACTGAATGTGAAAATTTTAACAATAATGCGTTTCAATTTATTTAACATCAATCTATGTAATTAATTTGAGAAAATACGTGCTACAAGTGTCGTGATGCTTAAGAACTATCAGTTTGTAATGCCGAAAAAGTAATAAATATATTTAGGGTAAATGTCGCATTACCGTAAGTCGATTTAGAAAAATCAATAATATGCAGTGCTGTTGCTAAGCTGCAATTACCTTGCACTAATGACCTAAAACATCGAGACTCACTCTGATGATGTAAAGTTCTACTCGGAAACTGTTATATGATGATGGAAGGTATGATTTACAACAGAGTTACACCGCTTTTGAAGTGCATGGTGTTGTTTCTTTTCATTTTCACGGCTAAGGTGCTCACGTCGCGCCCGCATGACTCACAGGACTCCCAAAACAGCATACAACATCAGAAACCCTCCCATTATGTGCGAACATTCACTAAATATCATCACAGGCGGACTATTCAGTGGAAAAATGCAGAGCCTAGTTCTGATTGGTCAACAACCCAGGACCAACCTAAGGTTATAGGTAAAAGGAGTATTGAATCTTCCAATGAGTATTCAAGCTTGGGCAGTGAAAATGTTATTCAATTGGAGACAGAGTCAATCAAAAGTGTTATTGATACATTGGACACATTAATTAATAAAACTGGTGATGAACATGAAAGTACCGGGAGTAAACTAAAGAAGATGAAAGTAAAAGCAGCTATCATTGTCACAGATGCACCGACCACTCTCGGTCCGACAATATCATGTTTATACAAACTGCACAGTGTCTCTCTTAGTGTCACACCATCGTACCGTGATAAAAAGGATGAGTTTGTTGTGGAAAATGAAATTTTTGGTAAGTCATAGTGCAGATGTTTTAGGTTATTTGGTTTGTTAAGCAAATTTTCAAATTCCATTGTACAAAAGTATTTAAAAACATTTGTCAATATCTGAATTCATTGCAATGTCACTTGTCTGATCAGATGAAGCCAAGGCCGGCCTTTAAGCAGGTTTATAAATCACATTAGAAACCTAGCTTAATATACCACCAGGGGACAGGTACATAATCCTGACTGTTTCATAGATGGGGGAGTTGTGACCGAGGAGACATTGCCCAATGGAGAATTGGCTCAAGTGGAGAAGTGCACAGACCCTAAAGCGTTCTGCTACACCCTGTGGCATCAGGACACTGACGGAAACACTACAGTCTTAGGTCAAGGTAATGAAAACTGTGTACCAGTAGGTTTCACCAGACTTGTTAAGTAATGTTTGTTACCTTACTCTATATTACCACAAATTTTACTGCTGCACTAAGAAACATTTTAATGATTACTTGAGAAGTCACATAATGGAGAGTGTGACATACTTTTACAAACCTTATATACCTATGTCTTTGAGTGCTGTAGTAACCTATAATAGTATATTATGCAACTAGTGCGGTATGGTGCGATTACGCATGAGAGGGTTCATTTTCTCGAGTGGGCCATCAACAATACCGCACAAGTGCAGTATACTATTTTTTAACACAAATGCAAGAATAAAAGTAAATATTTTTGCACCCGCTATTGTGGTTGAAAATTAGAATATACGCGAGCAGTGTTCTAAATTTGAAAACGATTGTGGTTAAATTTAAGTGTGCAGTTATGTTCTATACCAAATGCAAAAGCATGCAGAGTGTTAAAAAAATATTAACAGAACTGAAGTGCAAAAATCCTACCTAACATTAAATACTAACATCTATACTAATATTATTAAGTGAAAGAGTT
>DWAK01000389.1:0-11044 GCA_018230145.1 Lepidochrysops patricia
TTTGTCTGTTATTATTTGACAGCCACGGCAACGCGTGGCCGAGTCAGCTAGTATACTATTAAATATTTGTAATTTCCAGGAACGACTCAGTGTAGCAAGACGTGGGAGGAGGAGTTGAGGAGAGACTTAGACTTGAGCTCGTACCTGAGTAAGACGCTGGGCGCGCCCGCGCAGGCCGTCGCCATCCTTGCTGACACACATGCGTGGTAAAAAGCTTTAAATATGATATACAATATATATAATATTAATATCCGTCATTTTGTGCGTGTAAAAGGCATTTCCGCATTTGGTTTGGTTAAAACTTGTTAGTGACCTTGATGATTCAATCTCATTGCCAGGTTCTGACGATTCTTTGCTCTCCTTAAATGTCATTGAAAAATTATCTTTTCTTCCAGGGACGTGCGTCTCGTGGGTCGAGATTGCGGCAGCAGCGGCCTGTCGCCGCTAGTGGGCAGCATGCTAGACGCGCTGCCCGCCATGAGACACGCCAGAGTGCCGCCTCAACAGGTACTACTATATTTTTTTAGTCCTAAGGGCGTTCGCTGCGTTAAGCGTGCGCCCGGCACGGCTACCCGCGAAGCGTGCTTGTTTGTATGTCATCCCATAAGCTGCGCTGCGTTGATGTGCGACGGCTTACCCGCCTCAACCCTCGCGGGTAGCCGTGCCGGGCGCACGCTTAACGTAGCGAACGCCCTTACGGTAAATTATGTAATATGGGCCTTTGTTGAAACCTGAAATAAATGGTAAATAAAATAAAAATAATACTATTTTAATTTTACCGCGGGAGAGCCAGCTTCGGCACGAATGGGCTGGCTCGGTCGGAGAAATACCACGGGCTCACAGAGAACCGGCGTGAAACAGCGTTTGCACAGTGTTTTGCCTAGTGAGTGAGTTTATCGGACGGCCAAATCCTCACCTCCTAGAAATAGCGTATTCCCTCTAAAAAAGCCGGTAACGCACCTGCACTCTCCTAGTGTCGCAAGTGTCTATGGGCGACGGTAGTTGCTTTTCATCAGGCGACCCGTTTGCTCGTTTGCCCCTCTATTTAAAAAATATTCATTTGTCTATGTAATATTTAAGGCCATTTTTACTACCCACAACACCCATAAGAGTCATTTGTGTTGCTGCCTAAAAATTGTGTAGCTAAAGAGTTCTTATTTCTATCTTTATCAGATATTATGATGTAGAACGAGACGACACTATGTTAAAAATATTGACAATAATGAATAAAGTATTGCTCTGTCATTTCCAGTGTCTGCTATACCTGGAGAGCAAGCTGCGGGAGGTCTGCGTGCTGTCCAAGACGCTAGCCGACATGCTAATGTCCACCGACTTCTGCGACATGACCACTCTGACGCGCGCGCTTCAGGTCGACGTGAACGACGTTCCGCTCCTGCTAGCAGTGGCGACGACGCACACGCCACAGCTGGCCACCAGATACGGTATTAGTTATAGATAGCCGCTGTATCAATCAATCAATCGTGTAATGTTTGACTGACTTCTGTGACATGACTCCTCCGATGCGCGCGTTGCAAACGGAAGCCGTAGGGAGGACGCACACATCAACAGCAACCAGATACGGCATTAGTTATAGATAGCCACTATTTATGTCAATCAATCAATCGATCAATCAATAGTGTAATTTTTGACTGATTTCTGTGACATGTAACCAACAATCAGATATGGTATTAGGTATAGGTAACCACCGTATTTGTTAATCGATCGATCAATAAATTAATAGTGCAATGCATAACTGGTATCTGTGACATGACTACTTATGCGTGCGCGCTACAATAACATTAGCAACGTACACGTCATTGCTGGCAACCAGATATGGTATTAGTTACACGTAGTCATAGCCTAGGTCAAGTTTCATTATATGTCAATCAATCAAATAACTAAAAATGTACGTCAATCAATCAAGTATCAGTGACATAGTCACTTTAGCTCTCTTCAAGTTGACGTAGTTTCATACTGTTACACGCTCGAAGTAAATACATGTCACTCGTTACATATACATCGGTATTCCCAGCCATCAATCAGTCAATCAACAATGAAGCAGACATGATTGAAATCATTTGAAGTTCTGAATTTATTTTAATTGATTAGTATCAACCATTAGCATACTTATATGAACAATATACACATTGCAAAATAACGTGATAAATTGATAGATATTAATAGGAATATAGTAAAATAAAAAAATATGTCTAAATAATATTATGTCAACTTATATCGTCACCATAGGTTCATTAAGACATAAAATGTATTCTGAACATATTTTATTGTACAAGTGGTTATATGAATGAAATATTAGTTTTGTAATATAGGTAAGTGATAAAAATAGTATGGTGTATATTCAATGATATTATAATATTTGTACAGCTTTTATCAGAGTATTATCGAGTTACATAGTAACTGTTTAGTTTTCTGTGGTATTATTATAAAGTAGCTAGTGTGAAAAAAGTGAGATTGTAAATATAATATATTTTGATGTTACAGTAGTATATTTATTATAATACGCCATAATTCTTGAACTGAAATTGTTATATTTTAGTAAAATTAAGAATTACATAAATTATTTATATATTTTCAAAATTAATTTTTAAAATACTTACTATGGGGCCATTCATAAATTACGTCACACGTTACGGGGAGGTCGGCGAAGTGGGACAAGGGGAATTGGATGATACATCGACGTTCTTAATTTTCCTATAAAATATGAGACTATCTGTGTCAAGGGTGGGGGAGGGATAATATTATGTAATTCGTGTGACGTAATTTATGGTTGACCACATATTATGTGAAAATTATATTTTTGGTTGTTTATTTGTTGAACAAAACGTTTAAGCGCAGCTTTTTCTAAGATTGTTGTAGAACAACACTTTCTGTGATTTCAATTTTTATGTTAGTATAAATGTTACAATTTTGTATATATATGATAAATAAAGACACTGCTAAGTGTAAATTATTTATTAAGCTTAGAAGAGTATGTCATGCTATTTTAAACATATTATAAAATGTGAATATAAATTAAGTTTTATAATATTGGAATTGTATTAAAATGTTTCTAGGTATTGTAAATTAAATCCATGGATATTTTCTAGCATCATTAATCAGCATTTAAAAAAAATTTTTCTTAAAATATACCTGTGTATAACAACATTGTAATGGCCAGATATTTAAAAATAGAATGTTTTTTCTCTCTTGTTCACATATTATGTTTACATATGAGGTATTGTTGGACCTAAAGGGTATAAAAATATGGTTAAAAAGGTCTTTTTTCACAAGTTTAGTCTTCATCTGTTAATTATTATTATTGTAAATCCGTTTACTATCACACCCATTATTTTTATACTTAGATATATCAATAAATTATTTTTCATAAATATTTTGTTGTTTTAAGGCATTACCTTGATAAACCGTTAAAATAAATTCTTGTCTTGGTTTCCATACAATATCTTAAAGAAACATTTACTATATTGAATAATATTTCAGTCATAGATTGGTCTTCGCGCGCTTCGACTAGATGGAGCTCTATAAAGTAATATAACTCTATAAAGTAGTTATAAATGCTTTGTTAAAGTCCTCTGACGGTATCTAGTTATAACGCGCAGAGACCAATCATTCATCTAGATATTTTCAGTTTTACCTTATGTTTGTTAAAAGCAGAAATTATGATAGTGAAATACTTCATAACTTCTAGGTACTGTACTATACTGTACTGTGCTTTTGGTTACTGTCAAAAACTTTGGCGTCGCAGCTATTAAAGGCTCGTTTCACGTCCAGTTAACAACGAAACACGACGCGACGACGACTTAAAAATGTGTAAAACACTGCTATATTATGTGTGTAGCCCGATGCTCTCAACTTCTCATTTTTGTAACGAAACTATTGTTGCTTTATGTATTAAGTTTTTTATATTGCATTATAGCGAATTTAGCATTGATTAAAGATTGGTCTCCGCGCGCTACGACAAAGTGGAGCTCTATAAAGAAATGTCATATTGCATTATACATTATATATTATAGTGCGTAAAACAACGGGTCGTATTAAAAGTAGCCGCATTTTTGAGTACACTGACGGCATCTTGTCATAGCGTGCGGAGATTCCTCTATGTAAAGTTGTGTATTAAATCGTACTATAGTTAGTTTCGCGTCGCGTCGCGCCGTATTCTTGTATAAACTGGATGAGGGCTCTAACTTGTCAAGGAAAGTTTCCTATAACATAACGACTCCGCTTGCGCTACTCCAGTTGTTCTTGTTATATCACATGACAGGGAATTCGGTATTGTTAAAATGGGTATTTCATTGTCAATGAGTAAAATTTGTATCTTAATTAACTCATGACTTCGCTCTATCTTATTAAATATCTGTGTCTTATTCGTAGCGGAAAATAGCGCTTGCCAGCGCTCGTAAACATAATGGCGGATTGTATCAGTGCAATTAGAAAGTGCCCGATTAACTGTAGTTTATTTAGCGCTAGCAACCGCTAACAAGTGCTATGTTCCTTTGGACAGCCAATACTATTCTCTACACAGTTTCGACCTTGTTGTTAATCTAATAATGTGACGCGCCAAATCTTCCGCATCCGAAGTATCAATAAATACTCTCTAATAATATCAATAAATACTCTCTAATAGTATCAATAAATGCTCATCGCAATAAAGGCACTAACATTAATTGTATGCATCAAAAAAAGTTTCTTGGGCGGCCAGCTACCTACTTATAAGTTTGTTTGACGGGATAGCTTCCGAAAATACTAGAAAAATTTTCTTTCATTATTGGTTTACACTATCCCGGTAAGCATAGGCAATATAACATTTACAAAAAATGTTTGTTTAATACTGTACTTCTACATACCTTATCTATACTGATATTATAAAGCGGAAGAGTTTGTTTGTTTAAACACGCTAATCTCAGGAACTACTGGTCCAATTTGAAAAATTCTCATTTTGTTGTATAGTCCATTTATAGAGGAAGGCTTTAGGCTATAAAACTTTACGGTGCGACCAATAGGAGCGGAGCAGTCATAAAAAATGTGTGCGCGGAATGCACGGCGAAATGTTACCCCATTTTACGTGTCTCAAAGATACCTATTATTAAACACGGACGAAGTCCCGGGGAAAAGCTAGTAAATAATATAACCTACCTACACCGAATATACACACAAGTGTTATAATGTTGATAAAATATTACCTTTTACGAGGACTGAGGTAATCTCGCTAATGGGCACTACATTCGTATGACATAGCGACGAGTAAAATGTAGCTGAATAAAATATTTCCTAATGTTACTTACATTAGGAAATATACTACCTACTACCTACTTAAATAATGATGTCGGGTTTTATGTTAATCCTGTAAAGTTTAGCTATTCAGTTCTAGCCCTGGGGTTTTTCAAGAAGCATTTTTTCTGATTAATAGGTAAATTAATGAGATTTCCCGTTACTGTGGTTCGAACATTAGGCACCCGCAATGTCGTTGCATATTTTTTCTCGCGATATTAACCTTCCCCAGGTCTTCAAGTATCTTCACGTCAAATTTCGTCAAAATAGGCCCAGCAGGCCTTCTTATGCGTAGACAGACAAGCCTTTATAAAATATTCAGGAAGTGACAATTTAACAAATGAATATTTTACTCATCCACCCATTGATATACAAAAACCCAGATCGAACGTCTCTTACAAAAGTAACACTCGAAAGTGTCCTTAAAACTATACCTGTCTCAACTTATAGAAAGCTATTAGTTCCAGGCATAATAATATTATTTTAAATTCAACCTTATGCAGTGGTTCGCATTTACAATTCGCAAAGTTGTTATTACATAGGCATATATGCATACAATGGGTGCACGTTGAACTTATTTTTCGAGGACGTTTATCAGACGTTGAGTGTGAATCTTGAGTTTTTTGTATATCAACGCTTCCACCGTCTTTGGGCGGACCTCAATCTTTCAAATAGGAATCGATTCAGTACTTAAGTGATTGGCAAAATATCAGCTGTCGTCACTTTGCATGGGATTTGCATTATCAATCGCCGCCGAAGCCTTCCAAAGCCTTCTGTTTGATATTTTATTCAGATCCGTGGAGTGAAGTTGATTTTTCTATTTCCAATTTTTTCTTTTCATTATAAATATAGCAATAAGAAAGGAGAAAAAGCTTTTATTTGCATACACAGTAATTTAAATAGTCTACTTTGGTGAATACGTGCTTAAACAAGTTAGCTACTCATGATTAAGAAGTTATTTTAGTTTATGTAGCGATTCAAGATGTTCTAATAACAATAATATAATATCTACTAAATAGCGAGTATTCGATGGGAACACTGATATTTCCTTTTTTTTGCATAAAATAATGTTAACGTTCTAAAATCTAGAATCTATTAACTACTGCCATACTGTCAAATCGTATTTAATTATTGCCTAAGGGATAGACATTTATGTTGGATAGAAACCACGCATCCTAAATTTCCACGCATACAATATTACTGGAATAGGATATTAAACCCACAAGCCCTGCTCCAAGGATATAATCTGGCGCCGTTTCCAAATAATTAGCAATTTCATGACTGTGGACTGTGATTCAGACGCCATATTCGCAGCGAGCAGTATCCTCTATTACAACTGTAAATCTCACTAAACGCCCCAACCCTCGATAAATTCCCAGCCAATTGTATTGAGAATTGTTAAGATTGTGAAACATAAATGTACGTGAGACCACGCTGTTAATAGGCCTCGTTTTCTACTAAATGCAGAAATGTACCTACTTAGGTATAACTTAATCTGTTTCTTTAGACGGTGACATCCGCATAATTGTGATATTATTTGAATATTTAGCTTAAAATGAATACATTAACACGAGCTGATGACTAATGTCGGACGTATAGGCAGTGATGATTTTATAAAAAATATTATATTTTTTATCTAAGTACATCTTTTTTAAATAGGATAACTACATTTTTTTTCACAATTTCCACTCCGACCAAAACGGCAGAGAAACCAACTTCCTCATAAATCTCAAAGCCCATTAAGGATTTTCGATTCGATTAAAAAGGTACGACTCGGAATTCAAAATTCGAATGAAAGTCGTGACCCTAAAATGGCGGGATTTTTCGATGCAAATAATTTGATACTTTCTTTGATCTCGGGGCTCACAGATTTAATTTGAATCAAACGGTCATTAGTAAAATTCGCACGTGCTGACGACAGCTGATGAATCGGACTCCTAGATTGTTCGATAATAGAGCATTGCTTAGGGTAATATTATGTGAGTAACTATATGTAAGCAATTCTAGCCCTTGTTGCTGGAAGTTTTGTACCTTGTAATTAGGGGGCAAACGAGCAAACGGGTCACCAGATAGAAAGTAACTACCGTCGCCCATAAACACTCGCAACATCAGAAGAGTTGCAGGTGCATTGCCGGCAGAACCTATATTATGAAATCTATTCTATTTGTGTAAAGTATACGCACTGTACTTGAATCAAGGAAATCGTAGTGCATTTTCTAAATCCTTTTATTTTGTGTACCTACCTAAAGTGAAGATAGACTAGGCAATATCCGATTCTGTATCAACTTTGTAATAATGTTGTAAACATTCTGATAGTATCTACTTAAAACGTGTTCAAAGCAGGGCGCATAGTTATCATTATTTATCATTTATTTTAATAAGTAAATACGTCTTGCATCTAAAGTAAAGTTATCTAAGTACTAAACTGTAGATACCTATAACATCTATGTACCTATGAATTTTAATGATTTTAAAAAGGGCTACCTGCGACGATATTTTGACTAAAAAAAATAAAACATCAAGAAAGGTGTGTTGAATAGAAATATAGTCATTTTCTTCGCTCCCTAAAGAGACCATAAAATGTGGCCTTCATTTATAAGCATGACAGTTCTTAGAGATGTTTGCAGACAAGCCCTCCAGTGATATACAATAAAATATAATAAGTAGGTTCGTAGACAGAGCATAATATAGTCCTACAAGGATCAGGCTTTTGGATGGAATTACTAATAATAATAAATAAAATATCTAAATAGTAGTTATAGCAGTCAGTAAGTGATAATGAGTGTCAAAAGCCAATCGTGTCGGCATTAAGATTATAGTCACGTGTCAAATCATCAATATTGAATTTAATGTATTAAATATCTACATTAGCTAGTTCAAATAAGGAGCACATAACAATCTGAGAAAACCAACATTCAGTGGAACGACCGTTATTGTGAGTATAAGGGAAGCAATTACATTTTTAAATTACACAAAATATGCATAATTTAGCATAAAAATGCCATAACATAATTGTAAAACGCAATAAAGACAAAATTTTATCACATTCGCGGCAGAAAAATTTTCGGGACGCAAAGAACGCCATTGTAGATGAATTTCACCACAATTTTGCCTTGCTCAGGTATGTAAGCGGGAGTAACTACGGCCTGTGTCCAATGTATCACGTCACGTCGTCGTTGTGACACGGTGTCACACCATCGTGCTCACTGATCAGTAAACGTTGACGCGTCGTGATTTTTTAGGCCACTGAAAAAGATAGGGGTGGATTGTATCAGAATGTGTGATGCCTTTATGATCCGGGGCTTTAGTCAACTTACCTTTTTGCAGACATCACGACATCGCAACGTGCGACACGATACATTTGACGTTATCCTGTGGACACTTGTTTCGGTCGTAAACCGCTCTCGACGAGTTACTCCACCGCTGTATAATTCGATTTTACAATCCCCTTTTGTGTTTTACGTTTGAATTTTCACAAAATGTTCGTATTATGTGATTATATAAAATGTTTTTTAAGATCAGAGGCACAACTGTTGCGTTTGTTTTTATGTTTGACAATATTTTATATAGTAATAAAGCCAAATTATTGAACAAATAAGCTTTAATGGACATGTATACTCATCTTTAGTCGCATAGTTTGATTTAGCAATAAAATAACTAAAGTATAATTGACTTAGGTTCATGAAGATAATATTGTCTTTTAACAAAATCCGGTGATAATTAAAATATACTCGTGCATTATTAGCGAGAACATACTTCATTAATTACAATGTTGTGATGAACAAGTAATTAATTTTGTTAAGTAAGAGACTTAATTAAAACTTAACACTGAAAGGTTTTGTTCGACCATCTGTCGATATTGGGATAAGTACAACCAAATTTATGTAAATTTATACAACCCAAACATTCCTTGTCTTGAAAATAAAAAGTGTAAAAGTCGATTAAAAGATTTGCAATTTCGATTGGCTACTAAAGTGTTTTGGATTTAAAAATGTACGTTAAGTAGTCTTTAACTATAAGAGCTTAACATACAACAGTAATAGAAGAGAGTAATAGGCGCAGAGTGAGTTGTTTTAGCGGTAAGACAGTTTTGAAAAGGTATGCATTTCTGCATCGCCTGTCTACATTTCGATTTTAATGGAAACATTAATATAAATTGTATTTATATTTAATTGTGCCAGTAAAGCACATATAATAAGTACATAATAACAAAGACAAAGAATGTGTGGCGTGTTATTTGTAAGAGTGGCGGGGACTGGGTGCACGCGGTGTCACTGCTCACGGCTATTATGTCCGGTGTGTAGGGCTGCCATATCCATACTAATATAAATCCAAAATGCGTTTGTTTGTACTTCTTCGCGCCTAAACCCCTGTGCGATCCAAATCTCCTTACAGCCTACGAAAGCCACAGCATATTAAGTAATATCTAGCCTTCAAACATGTAACAAATACAGCTGTGAGATGTAACTTATATTTGTTGTGCGAAATACTTCAGTTTACACTTTATTTCAACTGATAAAATATAATGAAAGTGCTGAAACTGCACCACATTAACGGCGGCGCGGCCTCGACAGTTATTTCTTAACCATATAACAATCAACACTATAATTCCGTTCTATTAGATGCATGTTATATTATAGACTATGTTTAATATAAAGTGACAGCCCTGCGATACTAGCACTCTAGTAATTATAGCCGCCCCGTGCCGGCGCCACTTACAGCTAATACGGCATCGCCTCGTGAACCGCAGGCCTGCGCTCTCTTTGTACAACACTTTTGTGAAATGTACTATTAGCAAAGTAGACACTCGACCATATTTTGCTGTACATCTAATTTTAACCGCAGAATTAAATTGTACGGTGCGTCCGTACGATAATACACTCAAATGTAAACGTGTAGTTACAAATTATCTGCAGTCGCTGCGATTAGATCCGTGGCTCTAAAGTGTTGGGGCGTCCTGGTGCGAAGACAAAGCTTTCAATGGATAATCATGGATAATGTTTTATTTTAAAATAAGCATACGTACTTATTGATATACTATGACGTCACATGATAAGCTGTTTATCGTATTACGTTATATAATATTAATTAAACATTAGTATTATAGTTTCTTCAGCTTTTCTGACGCACTTTAGTGTAAGGCGATCCCCACACTGCTTCGTGCTTAGCGCGTTTTAACGTTGTATGCAAGTACATCAGTCCGTATAGAAAATCTGCGTAGGGCCACTTGCGATCCCGCGCTAAGTGCCGGAGCGTCTAAATTCTTGTTTTACTCGACAGTGTAAAGGCAGATAAACCTCAGCTGTTGTCTTTAATAGTCTAAATAGGCTAAACGGCTTTAATACCAAGGTATAAAGGCAATGTACTACTGCTAAGAACATAATATCTATTGTGTTCATAGAAACGATCTGAGATGACAAGGATCCAGTGCTAGACACAATGCTTTACTATAATAATGGGCGGTTTCTGAGGTGATTTTGACGTACGTTTATCTATTACGCTAAAAACTCACGACGCGATTTTTTCCCGCGCCCGCTACGGTCACGTCGAAAAACGCGTCGTGAGTTTTGATTTCATTTTTATTATGGACTAGCTTTTGCCCGCGACTTCGTCCGTGTGGAATAGTTAATTTTAGATAACGCAAAATTATACCCGTGGGCCGCGAATTCATTCTCCCGATTTTGTAACATTTTTTATCACTGATCAGCTCGTATTAGTCGCAGCGTAATGTTATATAGCCTAAAGCCTTCCTCTATAA
>DWAK01000390.1:0-11036 GCA_018230145.1 Lepidochrysops patricia
ATTAATGTATGTTGCTTTGGTCGCATTTTAAAAAATATAATGTTTTACAATAAAAGATTCCTCCAGAGTCCATGCAAGAATCATTATTTAAAAACAAATCGACTACAGTAGATTATTATGGAAGTACATTAATTGCATTAAAATTATTACAGCCAGGTATTTAAAATTGTAGCACTTTCAAATCTTAGTATATCTGAATTAACTATACCCTTGTCAATATTATTTACAGAGACTTATCTAACTGTTATTAAAATCTAAGTTAAATAGAGAAGAAATATTAAACTACTTAAAATACACTGAACCATAGTACCTTTATTAGCTTTATTAATTTCTTGAAACCTTAAAGGTCTCGTGTTATGATCAAAAGGTTTTACATAATCTACTACAAAAGGTAGCTTAGTAGTAGTCGGTTTTGGAACAGGGCATGGTAGTGACTCTGGTGATATTTTGAACACATTTCTAACTTCACTTTTATTTATGTCTTTACTTACTGATATTTTAGTAACATGTTTATCTTCATTAGCTTCAACTATAATATCATTGTTTGGTAAACTATTTTCTTTGTTAGATTCTTCTATATCTCCTGCTCTATTAGAAACAGAAGTAACAGTTGGTTCATCATAGCAGGTTACCTTTAGTAGATAGTCTTTTGTTATCTGGCTTTCTGTTTCATCCCTCAGTGTATAAATCCATTTTAATCTGCAATCACAGATTAATTTGTTTCCTGCAAAAAAATGAGATTTATGACCGAAAATACGATTAATTATTATACTTTTTACTTTGAGTTTGTTTAAATCAAGACTATAAGATATTGTTTGAGGGCCACAGATGAGAGCAATTTTTAACTAGCATAATTAAAAAACTCATGGGCTTTAGATAACAAGCTACAATAACCGTACATACGGTGCTAACCGTGCTACGTATAAACCTAGTCTATGATTTCATTCTGAAACGGCCTTAACGATTGTTGTGAATTTATAACGTGCGTCGTAATGTACGGGGCCTAGTAATCTCTACTGAAGTTACACAATATTACAATGTACAAATAACTAGGTACGTTCATTTTGGATAAGTCAATACGAAGTTAGTTACACGCTCTGTGAAAGTTATAAAACACAAGTTTCAAATTACCTTCAAGTTGTAACCCACTGCTTGAAGACTTCAAATTATCCAGAATAGGTTTAATGTCGTCGTAAGTAATTTTCTGTAAGTAATTTGAGCTCAAATCCAATATGCTCAATCCCCTAACTCCCGCGAATAAACCGGAGGGAATCGAGGCCAAATTATTATTATCGAGGGATAATTTACTAAGTTGCGAGAGTCCATCGAACGCCCTGGCCGATACGTGTTTGATATCGTTATAAGACAGCAGTAACTCCTGTAAGTTCCAAAGTTCGGCAAAGGTGAACTCGGTCAAATTGTAAATATGGTTTCTGCTAAGATCCAATTTCCGCAAATTGGCCAATCCATCAAATGTATGTCGGTTTAAGGAGAAAATAGTATTCCTGTTCAGATCTAATTCCAATAGATTGAACGTATGTTGAAACGCTCCGTCATTTATGTAGGAAATATTATTTTTCCTGAACATCAATTTCTGTAATTTCGGTACATCGAAAAATGTGTCCCTGCCAATTTCTAGTATCACGTTCTCCTCTAAATTTATCAATGTCAAGTTCGGTAAATGCGCGAATGCGTACGGTTTCAAAACCTCTATTTGGTTCGATGTAAGCGTCGCTTCCTTCAAATTCGTCAGATTTGCGAACGAGTACGAGCTCACATTAACGATAGTCCCATATTTGATATTAATATATCTTATCCTTTGTAAATACTGTAGTGGTTTCGTCGGGACGTAGTTCAAAGCGCCGTCTACTCTTACATTGAATGACAAACTTTGTAATAAAGGTTGTGAAGCGAAACTTTTCCAAATGGGGTCGTCCCTAGGTATTCCTCCATTAAACACCCAACACTCCGCCTTCGTAGCGTTTCTAGGTTCTCTAGTGTTTTCACAATAGCAATGCACTTTTGATTCTCGATCTGAGACATCGCAGATATTCTTTTGGAACCCATTTTTTTCTTTTGCGCGCCTTTTATTCTCGGCCGGAATGGCTGTTGACATTTCGTTGGCGAACACGAGTACGATTGTTAAATAAACAGCCGCTAGTCGATGCTCCATGTTTTATCTGGAACAAATGAAAACAATATTTTAATATAAAATACTGTTGTATTGTTTCATGAAATATTATTATTATTATAATATAATCCACTGCGAGAAGATTCTATTCTACGTCATTTATAATCTTGGGATAATGATGACATATGCACTGGTGGTTTTAAGATTACCTAATAACATACTGTTTAGTACGTACAATAATTTATGAATATTGATTTTCCTTATAGAGACAGCTGACTTCTAGGTAGGAACTGTCAAAGTTTTTGCCTAAGAAATATCAATACTGCTAAGCTATGAGCAGCTAGGTGAAGGCAATGGTGTATATTGCATATGCATCATATACTAATGCATCATAAAGATCATAACAATATTATGTAATGTTATTTCATTTTATAACATACTCAACATACTCATAATGTGTACGAACCAACTTTGGGTACTGAACCATTACGATTTCCTATAATATTGTAATAATAATGTTATGTAAAATTAACATAATATACATATACGGTCGAATGAGAAATGAGAAGCTGAACTTTTTTTGAAAGTCGCTTAAAAAGTAGATTAAAATAACATAAGATTTAGAGCTTAGTAGATAGATTGTTTTGACCAAATTCAAATACGACTACAAAAAAACCAAACCTACAGCACACAAAACTAAAAACACAAGTTTCAACTTAATTACACGAAGTTAGACAAGGTAAGATAAGCATTAAGTGGACTTGTTGAGTAAGCCCTCACGACTTCGAGTGAGTAAGTCTTACCCACGTCACTCGCTTGTCTTCAGAATTAAGAGGTCACGGGTTCTCTCAACTTTCTGTATCGAAGTTTCCTAACTCTTTGTAACGTGTATATCGTTACACTCTTAAGCCGTGTGTTTCGAGTGAAACTTTTGACAGGTAAATTAATATGAACAAGGGAAGCATAAAAAGCAACGCGACATCGCGCGTCATGACACTATTGCAATACAATAGTATATTATGCAACTAGTGCGGTAAGTTGTCGATTACGCACGAGAGTGGGCAATTGATAATACCGCACGAGTGAGATGTACTATTTTTTAACTTAAATGCGAGAATAAAATTAAATATTTCAGCGCCATACCTAAAATATCTGGATTTTACACGACAAAAATTTTGAAAACACGAAATATGAAAGCGGCTGTCCTCAAAAATATGCAGTATTAAAATAAATGCCTTAGCACACTATATTGCATGCCAGCTGTCAAATATTTTTTCTATGTACTATAAAATAATAAACTGAATATTGAATATCGACTTCTGTACCTAATATTTGCAAAAATATTGCTATAGTTTTGTGTCAGTAATTTTATTATATTAAAGGCGTGTTAAAAAAAGAGAATGAGTTTATTCACCTGTAAATATCAAGCGAAGTAATCTTTCATCCAATTACATTCCCTTTAATGTGACATGTCGCTTCAAAGTCTTTGATAGCCGCGTCTTTGGGAAAATGTATTTGACAGAAAGGCTTTTTAGGTAAGACAATAATATTATTTGTGTCAAGAAATTTCCTTCCTTAAAAACTGACAAAAAACGTCAAAGGAGCTTACTTTTTTCTTTGCAGGATATAAACAACCTGTCACTTTGTGTGCTCAAAGAAACAGTTTTAGGGTATCCTCTGCAGAATAAAGAAAAATAATATTTAAAAAAAGTTCGATTCGCACTCTTATATATTTCAAACAAGAGATGTGGTATATTATACTCGCAGATCCCGGCAGACAATGTTCTGCCAAAAAAGAAAAAAACTGTATTGCTGCTGGTAATGTCGTTCGCTATGAACCCATCACAGCATTTTTAAACACTTTCAGTCTTGTGTGATATGGTCGTACGACGGAAGTCCTTTTTTTTCCATTTTCCATTACCGACATTATGGGTACTTTTACCGATTAATATAATATCTACGTTATTTTGTTTAAATCCTCGTCCCATAATCAAACACAACTTAAGCAATTTTTCGAATCGGTCAGTAGTTTTTGAGCCTATTCATTACATTCAAACAATCAAACAAACAAAGTTTAAAATTATGTGTTTCTTATGTTCATCTTTAATGCATTGCAGTGCATGCCTCAAAGAAAATTGCCTCGAAATAAAAGAGTATTATCTCTATAAGTATTGTGTAAATATAATTGACTCAACTGAAGCCCGAATGTGATTAAATGTGGTTTAAAAATTTGTATTGTAATGATTAATCTTTGTGTGGATTAGATTTAGAAAATTTGAATTTTTTCTCTAAAACCCGTATTCCTTAACCTCCATCAGCAACGCCAGAGCCAGACTTACTTGACACCGGTATTCTGTAAGGTAGTATACATTACTTTCATAGTACATAATATACGGCCGAGGACAATCAAATTATTTGTGAAATCTTGGAGAAATGACTCGAAATAATTGAATATGGAAACAACTTTACACACATGACAACACCTAACAAGGTTAGAGCGGGACGCGAATTGTGTTATGAGTTTGTAAATATAATTTGGCCGTGTATTATTCAGGTTATATTTCATTATAGCGTCAGAGATGACAATTATTTGTATATATTGTGTTGTGTGTAGGTATACAAAATGTATTCAATGCCATATTCCTTCTAAACAGATAAACCGATTTTGATGAAATTTTATATGAACACTTGGTAGGTCAGAAATTTTCTGATTATATTATATACTAGCTACTCGCCTCGGCTTCGCACGGGTGCAATGCTGATACACTACAGAGAAACTGTGAACATAGTATATAAAATGTTATAAATGTTATTATACATAAACCTTCCTCTTCAATCACTCTATATCAGTAGCGAAGGGTAAGGTTTCTTTAGAGGGAAGCCGTAGTCGCTAGATAACGATGTCTACAACTGCATACAGCATAGTGCAATGAGGAAATTTTAGCCGATAATAATGGAGTTGTTTTGACGTCTCGCCACTGCTCTATATGTATATTTAAACACATCAAAATCTTTTGCGTAGTTTTAAAGATTTTAGCATACATAGGGATATAGGGACAGAGAAAGCGACTTTGTTTTATACTAAGCTAGGTAGTGATTGTAAGTTTTCCAAGTTATTAAATTAAATGTAGTCGCGCGCTTATTAATTCTCATTCCATTTCATCCGGCATAATAATATGTTTTAGAAGAGTGTGTTTTTTTGTGAACAGCGTACATAAGAATAAAATACTTAGTATTTTATACGACAAAAAACCGACATTGAATATAATATGAACTACATTTTTGATAAAATATTTTGAATCACATATTCTTATCGAATGGAACATTATTTCGTTTTATAGCTTTAATTGGCTTACTGAATTAGGCTTTTCGAAATTCGGAACTAATTAACATTGCTAGGCCAAGTGTTTGAAGAAAATATTATTTATCCTACAACTTTCAAAATATTTCCTTTCAGCTAGATAGTATTATTCAAAATAAGTTTCAAAACAAATATTTTAGGTGCTAGCAAAAAAAATCCATATGATAACATTATGTAGAATACAACATACTCGTATAAGGATAGGCCTCCTACAAGTAATATACAATAATATTATAAACTTACTTCCCCACAATCCAACAGGCACTACACTCGCGGAGGGCGTGCGTCCCTCTTGCCGCCCTCTGACCAACTGAGGGCTGTCGCATTAGCTCATAGCTGGGAGATTATTGGGAAAATCTTATTCATACAATCGTGATTGCTGTTTGTTACAGATCGCGTCCGTTTTGGACGAGATGAGAGATAGATTTTTAATGATTTTTGGTATATTTGGTGGTGACAATAGTATATTATGCAACTAGTGCGCTAACTTGTCGATTGCGCACGAGAGAGCGAGAGATTTTCTCGAGTGGGCAATTGACAATATCTCACGAATGCAATATACTATTTTTTATCTAAATGCTAGAATAAAAGTAATAATATTTCAGCGCCCGCCATTGCGGTTGAAAATTATAAAATTCCCGAGCTGTGTTCGAAATTTGAAAACGAGTGCGGTTAAACTTAAGTGGGCGGTATAAGTTCTATACCGCACACAAAAGCATGCTAGAAGTAGTACTTACGCCGCATGAGTGTTAAAAATATATAATAGCATGTTGGTAAAAATAATTGCGGAATAGATTACTTACTGCAATGACGTTGAAATAGAAAAAGCCCACCGATACTCACATTACCATATTATCGTGATTTGCGTTCTTGGTTATAAATAAACGTAACGCAAAATTTACATAATAATAATATTATGATCTTGATGCATCTGCTAAATTCTTAAACTCGACGAAACACAACATAAACTAACGCCGATTTTCGGTGGGGTTATGGTATTTACCCCGTCGAGCCAGCCCATTCTTATTAAAATAACGTCTCTAGTTCCATTCAGTACGAAAAAAATTAAGTGGTATGTTCATTGGCAACATGATTCGTGATCTGGCACGGTCATTACTCATTACACACTGCACAGCGTACGGGGGTTGAATTGACGTTATGGGAGATTAAGGTTTAAGTTTTGTAATATACGTATATCTCGCAGTCATCTGATAACATTATTCAGGCAATCGATCGACTAAGCGGTTTCGGCATATTTCGCTATATTATGTTGACTCCCATCTTAGATATCCAATATAACTTTATTATTGGGCAATATACCTAATTGAAGTATTCCTGCGTCAATATCAACATAAAAATAAAATCCTGTTTAGTTTAGTAGTAACCTGCATCTGAATGATGCAAGAAAAACACATTTTTTCACGAAATTAAAAACAAAACTTTCATCGATGGTGTAATTAAACCTTAAACAACATTTATTATGGCAAGTATTGACACAAACGCAAAAATTACGGAGATATTTCCAATTTTGTTCCTTACGCCTTCTAATTATTTTTACACTCACTTAAATGCGTGTGACGTTACACGCTAGGACGACTTATAGTAAGGTTTTTAATTTGGAAGACTAAAATGACAGCTACAAACGCTCTTTTTTATATGTTGCAAGATATTTATTAACTATCTCATTGAATTATGTGAGTCATTCCCGATTTAATTTTTCTTATTGGCGTAAATTATTATTTCATAAATATAAATTATGATGGTGATATATTACGTTATTAATAAGCAATACATACACATACACTTTCTTTATAATAAAATATGAACAATCACATCAAAAATGTGATATTCTTTTCTTGTTGTATATTTATCTATCATCGTAAAGGTATTTTGTATAATTTATTATTTTGTTTAATCATGCTAACCAGATATTAATTTGGCACTAATATGGATTACCGTATTCATGAAAATGAATCACATTGAATCATGATCGAGTCACTATGTTTGTTAATAGATCACTAGGGTACAAATCTATTTTTGTATTACGATTAATTGGCAACCCACTAAATATCATTTTAGTCTACCAAATTAAAAATCATACTTCAGTACCTATGGAGCGTTTTCACGAGACTCGCGAGACTCGAGTAAAGAAATTTTTTTAGCTTCGAAAATATTGTTTTTTGATATAATGATTTTTTTGTAAAGTTACTCATATTGATGCGAACTTATATTTATATAAAAAAAATCTAATAGCGAAATGCCTAGGCAAACGATTGAAAAATAATTTGACGATACTACAATACTTAATTATATGGTTACCTACACGGTATGTTTGCCGATAAATATTTATTCAGTTAGGTAATCGTACAGTAAATTCAAACCATCGAAAATTAACTTTTAAGTTTGCCTCAAGTTTCAATGAAATAAAGTTTCAATATTGCTTTCTAGGCGATTGTTTCGATCACTTCACCGTTGTAGGACTGATAATATTTTTTCCTAGTAGATATTAATAATTCTGATATTTTTATGGCGTATGCGTTGCACTATTAAAATCAGAAGGTAGGTATGTTAAATTTTTTCCTACATTTGAAATTGGTCACCGATATGTGGGTGGGTCCCAAATGTTTACGTTCAACGTTTGCTTACCCTCGCTCTTTGAGGGCTCGGCACACTCTTGGCCGCTGTAATCAACTCCTGTGTATTGTCTATAGAAAATGACTTCTGCATTCTATATTGGCAAACTTACCGTAACCTTAATACTTTTAGAACGATATTATTAAGTAACTAGTATGTACCTACTAATTACTATAATATTATAATATGTATTTTTTATAACTCATGCGGCAAAAGTGATGTCTCGTCGTACGATATTGCGGTTGGTAAAAGGCCATTTGCACATTTTTGAATTAGGAATGCGGTATAATATGCTGTATTTTTGAAAGTCTAATTAGTGGCGGAAGTAGGTATAATTGGTTGTCGATTACCCCCACTCGAGTCAATAAGGCCAGCTTCTTTCGTGGGCAATCGACAACTTACCGCAATCTTGGCATAATATATTATTATTACAGCACGTACTTTACAATAACTGGTATTATAACTAGAAGTGAAATGGAAACACAGGATTTACGGTTTCGATTCGATTATGGAACCATTTTTTTGCATGGACATACTTACTAATAAATAATACATTTTTTACCGCTTTTGAAACATGAATTAAATTCTCAATAAAATAAGCCCCGATATTGGACACAATTGTTGTTCAAGTCGATTTACACACCACTTACGGGCGATATTTGCATAAAGGTGTATTCAAACCACGCGATGAAACTGTATTTTCCTCGTCATCCATTTCTCAGAAGGACTTCAAATAATACTGTAAACTTTAGTTAGGTTAGATTAGATTGAGTACGTATTTTGCAAATATCAAAATGCACTTAAAACAGTGCACACAAAGAAAATACTTCTCGCGTAGTGCGTTCACGGCTGAACACGAGGTTTTACATACGAAAACAAACGAGCGTTTCCACAATACCTACAATGTGTTTTTGTTGAAATAATTCTTTGCTATTGGTGTTTCGATGTTAAATGTTTTACGGCATTACTGAGCACAGATATTTAAAGCTAACGACCTAATTTACCGTATAAGAGTTGTCTTCCATCCTCAAAGTGTTTGCTTGCCAAGAGGAAAGTAAGGCGTTATACCAGTGATTTATTTTCCTAGTGTATGACGATGAAGGTGATAATGACGATGATAACTCATTAACCAACTGCTCAATTAGCACAATTATACGTATTTTTAACAAATTGGATACGTTATACAAAATGCCTCGAAAAAAATGTATAACGTAAAACGATGCCAATTTAGTTACAGTTCGTACTCGTCTCTCGGGTATGGTCTACGAGTATATACAGAGTGTTCCTAAATAGCATTAGAGTGTTTTTACTTTTGATTCCCAGTATACTATAGCTACGTGTACGAACAGTCATATACGTAGCTATAATGTACTGTGCCATAATTATAATTATGAAAAGATTATATAAAAAAAAGTTTTTTATCGCGCAAAGATTACCTAAGAAAGTACCTATAATAATACGAGAAATTTCATTTCTATCATGACTACGTGTGTGAGATACAAAAGTAGATGTTGGATATAAATCATAATAGCTAGTATTATAGATTATATTATCACACGCTAACGACATGACGTCAACATGACGTTATAGAGTTATAGACGGTAATATAATAAAGAAAATGGCTATTTAAGGAAAAATAACATATTTTAAAAAATGTCACACCCTGTATCACATTCATACTCTGCTATTGTATCTTTGGCGCATACATTTAAGCGCTCATGATTGTTCATTCAAATGTTTATTTTCAACTTGCTGTCACTAAAATGAAAATGGTGAATAAAGTTCAAATATTGATATTTATCTTTGAAGTATTGTTTACGCAAGTTTGAATACATAAAAAAATTCCAGATCTATAAAATAAATCCTCTATTTTTTTATATCCTCTATTCTTTAACAGGCAATGATTTCGATGGTATGGATGATCCTATTGGAATATTTTGTTATAATTATAGGTTCTTAATTCTAATTAAAATTATATGTATATATTATATAAGGCAGATAATATTATATTATCTACCTCTAAGGGCACTCACATTTTACGGGATGGGCCTTTTTCTCACACCTCTATCATCAATGTCAAACTTCATTTAAAATAAGGATGTTCCTTATTTCGGATAATTAATGCAAGAAACAGGTCCTGAGGCTGTCTTTTCACTAGTCGTGACATCATTCCACTGCGTAACGAGAGTACCAAACTCCAAAACCAGCGGGAACTATAATTTTAATTGTAAACCTAAAGGCCTATCTGTACGTCACTATTCACACTATTTTTTGCCGAATGCCAGTGCAAAAACTGTTGTGTTCTGAAAGCTCTCAGTCTAGATCAAAACTGAAGTCATGGATTAGGCACGACGTGTGACCGTATTTCATTTACAAGGATTTTAAGCTTAATTTTTTGTCTTATAGTACTGGAGCCTAGTATCAATTCGGATTATAGTGTTATTTACAAAATATTCGTCAATTCTTTAATTAATTTTCCTGTCAGTAATAATGCTGTACCCATTGAGTAGGTATTACACATTTTCACAATAATTGGAGTTTCTCAGAAAAGGGTGTTAGATTTCGTTCAACTTATTGGAGTCTTCGATTGTTTCTACACGTGTGCCCTTTAAGTTTTAACTAATAATAATAATTATTATTAACGATTAATCAATAAAGTATAACAGCTGTTGATGTTAAAATATAATATTATAGCTACATATTTCAAAATTCAGGGGTGTCAAATATTATTCTCTAAATATTATGTCAATAATAATCATAATACAATATACATAATTATTATGTACTTACCAATAAATGACATAATAATATAAGTATTTGGACTGAGTTTTTATTTAATACTAGCAACCCGCCCCGGCTTCGCACAACTTCCTTATTAATTCGTAGAAAGCTCCCAGATGGCTTAATTTT
>DWAK01000391.1:0-11016 GCA_018230145.1 Lepidochrysops patricia
CGAGGAAGGCTATAGGCTATAAAACATCACGCTAAGATTAAAACGAGCGGAGTAGGTAGTAACAAGAAATGTTTCAAAACTGGGATTTTTTGTATAGGTACTCATATTGGAAGTTTACGCTACGTACGCTGCTAAAATCGTTAAAGTTTCACTAAAATAATGTATGACAGAATTGTTTCTCTTTCAAAGTTTTATAATCATCCATAAATTACGTTACACGTTACGGAAGAGGGAGAGGGTTGGATAAATGCGAGAAGAGGGAAACAAAGGAGGGACAGAAATGGTTAATGTTATTTGTGACGTAATATTTTATGGATGAACCCATAAGTAAAATTTTGTGTCATTCAATATATCTAATATATCTTTTATATAATATATCTATTTCAATCGAACGGAGTCGCGGGCAACAGCTAATAATATAATATGTACCTTTTATGTTACAAAATAAACGGACCGTGCCGCGACTACCAATCTAACTATGTACCTGCCTGTGACGTTCGTTTCAATACATATACAAGCGCGGGCAATCGATAAAATACGTACCTAGGTAGGTACGCCGCTACAACAACGATCCGGCTCGCTCCAATATCGCAGTCCTAAATATTGCTCCAACAAAATTTTACTTTTCTATTTCATACGTTACGCCAACAAAAAAGCTGTAGGTATCTAAAATACCTGTTTGCCTTAGATACTGTGTCTATCTACGCACTACGAGTAATATTATATCAAAATCAGTCATCATCAGGGTTCACACTTCCCATAAAAATCTTTATTTGTTAAATTAATATCATCTAACTTCCCCAATCATAACTATTAGATACTTACATAAGTTCATATACAGATACATTGTACGTACTTTTCATTGGTACTTTAGAATAGTCGATATGTAGGCAAAACTCAAAAGAACTGCTTGCAGTAGGGTAGGTACTAGGTGAGAAGTTAGGGAGCGTTCAAGTATTACGTAACGCAATTTTTTAAGGTTTTTGAGTCTAGATTATAAACAGGAAACGCGCTTGTAACGTCTCAAGTTGTAAGGCGTCCATAAGCATATAAAAATTGTATATAATATGTTGAATCCTTGATAGTGTTAGTGAACTCGTGCTAAACCATTTTTACACACATATGTGATTATTCCCCTCATCACTTGTTTTTAGCCAATAAATATTAAATTAAAAAAACAATAATGTCAGGTCAAAATTAAAAAATAAAATCCTTTTGCAACTCAACAGAAAAACACCGCGGCTCTCAAATGTTAATATATATTCATTTTATTTGCTTGAATGATAATATAAATTTTCTTGAAAATTTCTAATATTAATTTGCATAATCTGCTTTGGTTTCTATACCTATTGATTGCAATATCGACTAAAACCATAAACTTGCCATAGATCATCGATCTATAACTTTGTCTATAGATCTCAGCTGTCAGTGACATAAGTAGACGAAATATCGAAACGTTTATGTACCTACTTATTTCTTATCTGATTATTGAATAATATGAAGTATTGAAATCACAAAAAAATGATTTTTGTATACAAAGCTATATCAGCCCTATAAGGCTCAAAAGTTTAATATCAGCAACGATATTCTCGTGAAGTAGTGTGATTGCTACACAATGTTTCCTACGACGCAACTTGAAGAAAAATATAGTAAAAGTGAGGTGATTTCTTAAATGAAGTGTCCGAGCATTATGAACGTAAACTTAGTGTGAAATATTTTATGTTTCAGTAAGGAAAAATTTCTGCTTTTATCTAGACATACCAGACGTAAGTCTGTGCAGATCTATATCTCTAAGACTTCAAGAAATGGGCCTGGTAAGTTTATTAGATGTTTATAAAATTTAATAGAACAACGTTTTTTTCTAATCAAGTAATAATTTATCAAGACAATAAAAAGTTACAGAATTGTTTTGATCATATTTCTATAGATCACTGTCATCTACATTTTTGTCGTCAGTTTACGTTCCTTTTCATTTTGAGTAAGAATATATTCCACTGAAAACATAGTTGCCTTTGAGCACATTAAATGTTCTGCGTTATTTCTGTAATAGCGTAAACTTATAACTACTTGTATTTAAATTTTTAGCATTTGTGCTTTCATAATAAATTATGATTATTAAGTTTAGAAAGACTGTAGAAAATAAACAGAAACGGAACGCAAAGCTTGTAGCCAATAAGAATCTAGCTCCCTCTCTCGCGATAGTAGCGCCACCAGTGAACACAACGTAAACTAAAACAAAATATCTCCATCTTGTGTGACAGATTTGTGTTTGTTGTTACTCTTACGATTTTATAAGGCAAATGTGTATAAAAATTATTGATAAGTATCAAAAACATTGCATAAACTGGTCGTTGACACACAGTGTGATAAGCAAAGTGGTTATTTTAAGTTTTTCCGACAATTATTGTACTGTAATTCAGGTAGTGACGAAGTACCCGTCTCCCGACTAGTATATAGTTACTTATTTTTGTGATAAGCGGCGCGCGGAGCTCAGCGGGCCGTTTTATTGTAAGTATATAACATGTTTAGTCTCTTTGGATGTATTTTCTAATTGTAATGTAGTCAGAATTGTTTTGAAAACAGTTTAAAACTGTGCGAACGGATCGGCCAGTTACGCGCGTAGCTCGCATTCGATTTTAGGTCATCTATTGTATGCTCGCGTTAGAGTCGCTGCCGCACGGCGAAATGCAACGGGCCGAGGCCGCGCGCTTCGCTCGATTACGCTGCGTTGCACTACATCCATTTAAAAAGCTGTTTGAAATGTAGTTTTCTTTGGACTACGCGTGTATATTCTTAATTTTTGACAGTTGATATCGCCGCGAGCGTTGCTAAGGAGATGTGGTTCTTACGTGAATGCTAATAAGTATGAAATTGGCACGGGTTAATTTGATGTGTATTTTTTACGCGGGATGTTTGGCGCGAGGGCTCGGCGGCCGGCGTCCGATTATGTCGACTTTATTTCAAGGAAACTCGATGAGTGTGCGACGGTTCGTAATACGCCGCCACACGCGCACATTCACACGCCGCCCGACAAAATTTATAATAACATGTACTCACATATGTCTCAATAACCTACGTCAGCTCACTTGTATGTTTGCAAAACATTAATATTTCAGGTCAAATATGCATCAAAAATGCAAACTTAACACATATCATATTTTCACAATTCATGACATGATCAAATAATATCACTTTCTGCATCAGAATAGCATGAAAATAATACACTCATTTAAGATTCAAATATGTATTATGTTTTATTTTGTGTTATAAAAAATATTTTTCATTGTATTTTTGTCAAAGTGAATACATTTTGTGAAAAAAATGTTGTTGCCAACTATTTAGACTTAACATTGAAACAACTTTGCCAATACTTCTCCATTTATATTTCAGCGGGAGGAAGTGTTCCTGTCGTCCCGGGTGACACACGTAGTAGGTGAGGGGCGGGCACGATGCTCACGCCGTGACGGTGCTCGAGCTGATGCCATGCTGGAGCGGCTGCGAGTACAGCCGCTATCCACACAACACAACTACGTACAGCTCACTGTACAGAAGGTTACCTAACGAATTTATTATATATAATAAGCACCTAATTGTGGTCCATGTTGCCAGAAGTCAATTAAAAAAAGTTCTACATGTATATATTTTCTTTTTTTTTTAATTTGTTTTGGTTTTCCAAATTATTTTTGTTGATTTTAATTTACATTGACTAAGAACTGAAACAGAAAGAGAATGTAGGTAGGTATTATTAATTAAGCAAATTTTTGCAAAAGTTCTTTTTATTTTATCAAAAGTTAATTAACAATTTATGTAATTTTAAGACTTACCTATATTATATTTATATTATAACAATGAATGATGCTAAAATTTCATTTGAGTTTTTAAAATGTAATCATTTACAATTATAATACTAGAGTGCTTCTTAACATTTTTATAATATATTATACCTAACCCTATATTAATTTTTTAGAAATAATTACTAAACGGTGTTTACTGTGTAGATATTTCTTATGCATGCTCTAATTCTTCTTAACATCTTTTATGAGTCGTCTATTCTTTTTTAAGAAATACAATATACATATTTGTATATTACCATTGTAATTGTAAAATAATTAAATTTGTTAAAAAATGCATAACATAATATTAAAGAATAGATTAACTCATATTATATTCCTGCTGCTCTAATATATATTCTATAGCATATTTATTAATCTTTCAGGCTATAAGTCTTTTGGATAAACTGTATGACACATTCTTCACGAGAGCTCGTAAAGCGCATGTCAACTACTTCAGTAAACATTATATCAAGATAGAGTTTTTGGACAAGTATGATTGGCATATAATACATAGATGTAGTGCAGTATATTGTTATCCAAAACATTTTTTAATATATATCTCCAATTTCAGGGCATGCAGGCCAATTTACAAGGAGTTTGATAAATGGCCAAGAATATCGCTAGAACACGATCAGATAAAAGAGAATAAAGAAAAGAAAGAAAAAAATAAAGTGGAACCAGTGGCTCTCCCCAGTGAGCAAAAGTAATTAAATTATATGTTACGAGACTCTTGATAGACAAAGAAATGAAAAAAATTGTAACAAAGTGTTTTTCCTTTTTTATTTCCAGAATGACAAGGAAAAGTCGGCCAAGTCGGAAAGCTGGATACTGTGAAATGTGTAACACTGATTATGTAGATGCAGCACTTCATAGAAGATCCCCACACCACTTGGCCTTTGTTAGAGATCACACTAATTTCATTGCCCTGGATTCACTTATATCATCTGGAGCAGATGTTACAACATTCCTTGACAAGACTACTCCAGTAAATGGGGAAAGGAGATCTCTTAGAAAAATTTGTAATGGAGATGCTGAGAAGAAGAGGACGAAACAATCTCAATCACCAGATTTGAATGGAAGTATTAGTCCAAAACGTAACGGAGTAGAAGAGGAGCGGAAGCATAACACTAGGTGTAGCAAAAAGACGAGTGAATCACAAACTTCCGAAGACCGACAGTATTATAAAGTAGTTAGTACAAAACTAAGGTCCAGTGGTGGTTTTGCTAAACAAAAAGATCCATCTACTACTTGCAATGGAACAAAGCCTTTAGTAGTTAAATTTAGGAAAGTGCGCAGGTCCGAATTGTCTGTTCTCAGTGACGAAGCGGAGCAGTTCATGTTTCCTAAGAGAGCAAGTTCCACCAGTTCATCCTCATCAGACGATGACGACAAAGATGACGTTCTGCCTCTGAAGAGAAAGACACCTCCGCAGCCACTACCGTCCATTGAAAGGCAGCGTCAAGCAAGACCTATTGCACTGAAAGAGGAATCGTCAGAGGAAGATATGTGGCCAGAAGATAAGAGGAGAAGAAAAAGAAGAGCGCCAGCTGTCGGTAAACGGTCACGCCGGGTTTCAAATAAACCACCACTACTGGAGGTGGCCACCCAACCTCCTGAACCAGATCCCAAGGTTGAAGAAGCAGAAATTCCACCAATGGTAGAAGAAACTCCACAGCCTGAGGCTGAAGTTTGTCCTTTACGAGAGGAGCCCACGGAGAAATGTATGAAGTGGGAGGATGGAAAGCTAAAGTACACTCCGGCTGTGGAACAACTAGAGTTTGCATTCGAGTCTGTCCCCAAAAGTGAGCCCTGGTTTGAAACATTTAAAAGACAAGATCAGAATAAATTAGTTGCAAAGAATGTTCCTAGATATTTTGGTAAATATTTGTCGCATTTTTACAAAGTTTTGTGTATAGTTTAGCCTTATATTTTAATAACACTTATTAATAATTTGTTTTTTTTTTTGTTTTAGCTCTTTACTCCAAATCTCCAAAGTTACCATATGAAATTGGACAGTTACCACCACTGAAACCAAATTGTTGTCCTCTAAGTGACTTGGTCAAGCAACGAGAAGAGAAGCCAGGGCCCTCTAGGTCTTATGGTACGAGAGGTATGAAGAAAGAAAAGATAAGAAAACGCACGGCAGCCATCCTTGCTCTCGAGAGTCACCCGCGAAAGTCGCCAAGAGAACACGCCTCAACCCTAGCGATACTCGGTTCGGCTGGTCTTCTTCACAGGAGACGGAATGGAGATGATGCTAAATCTACAGCCTCAGAAGACACAGTCAGTGATACGCACAGTCATCTAAAAATTGAACCACTATTGTCAGAGAACCAGGAAGCATCAGAGAGGCTGCAACAGTTCTTGTCAGAGGTTTTTGATGACCCAGCGGACCTTGACGTGTGTGATGAACTCCTGGACGACAATACGAATATCATCGTCGGCCAAGCTGCTCCGGATGTGTCGAGTTTAGTGTCTGAGTGTGAAGGCTGTGATATCATACGAAATGAAATTGATGCCACTGTTGCGAGCCAACCTAAAGGCAGGAGAGGCAAGTTCAAAAAGAAGAATAAAACTGGGTGGCCCAATAAAAGAAAGACAAAAAAGAATTCAAACGCAAGCAGTACAGAAACAGATCCGAAAACTGGAAGTACAGGAACATCCTCCATTGAACCTCCAGATGATGATACGACACAAAGCTCCATAAGTGAGGAGGAAACCCTTCTGTCTGAAACTGAAAAAGATGAAAGTACAGTTATTGAAAAGTCAGACGATTCTAGAAATTCAACAGTAGAGGGAATGGATATTGAGTCAGAGGGAAAGGACTCAGAGGATCAACCCCTAAAATTGACTCTTAGAAAATCTAAATTAGATCTTAAAAATAGTACAAAGGATGACAAAACTTCATCTCAGTCTGAAGATTCACAGGACAAAGCGGTGAAAGTGAGAAGAAAGAAAAAAGGACTAGACAGAGAAAGTGATGAGCCCAAAGATGAGGAACAATCGTACAAACTCTCACTACGAAAATCCAAAACAGATTTAAAAGATAGTGACAGAGATGATAAAGTATTATCAAATTCTTCAGAAGATTTGGAAGAAAAGGAAAAATCAAGAAAGAAGAGAAGGACTTTTGATTCAGGTGGATGGTTGCAGCCAATTGTTCGGGTAGCGAGGGTGGACCCTAATGCTGGACGTAGACTGCGATCTGCTGGCAGAGTGAGATCAAACCGTTTTAGATAGCGTTCAGCCTGTGTTAGAATAAGTGGATAAAGACTTTGAAAATCAAAGACATTTTTTGTTCTAAAAATTACTGTTATTTTATCATGTGGGACATTTTACAAATGAACAAAGTATACAATTCTGTAATCTCACATACAACTGTACATAATTCTACATTAATCAATAGCAAATTTATTTAATATTACATTGGCATTAACACTGAATTCATCACTTAATTAAAACTATAATTTTTAAATTGGTCTCCTCACCCTTATAGGACCTCGTCGTCAACTCGAATAATAATCATTGTAAATCTTAAATGAGGGATAATAAATAATATTCTATAAGACTAAACTTCCTACTAAGAGATAAGTTGAGAAATTAATTTATGGAAACAGCAGCTTTTGATGTCAGCGTAGAAAAAAATAATAATTTATTACCATATATCAGATAATATATTAATAAACAGATACATTTGTATGTTTCAGATGTTGACAGAGTATCTTTGATTACGTTCTCAAAGCTTACTCAATTTTGGAATGTTCTTGTAGGGGCCGAAAATATATAATTCAAAGTGTTGTGAAATCAATTTTAAAATGATTGAAATTAAATTTCCAGTTGTATTAATATTCTTCTATATTTAAGTTAATTAAATTTTTCTTATTTAAAGAAGTTTGTTACATTTTGTTGAATCTGTTTTTGGGATTGACATGATCCCATATTTTGTTGTTGTATAATATTGCTAAATTATATTTAGTTTTCTCACAAATATTTATAGTAGAAATGTCTACCAGAAAAATGTTTGGTTGAATATTCTTTTTGAATTATACACCACAATTACTGCAGTCATTGAATGTTCTACAGATGTGGCGTTATACTGAAATAACTTCTAAATGGAAAGTTTTAGTTAAAACCATTAATGTTTTTGTACGTTTTTATTATCAACTCAAAATTTAAATAGATGTTTAAATTCAAAAATAATAGTGCACCTAAAAGTGTCTAAATGAACATATAAATAGTCTATTTTGTAATATAAAATATTTAGAAGTTGTCGTGCGAAAGTGAGGTGCATTTATGTTGAGCTTAGTATGTAAATAATGTTTTCTTTTGTATGCATAGTTATTACTTTCTCTTATGATTTGGATGAAAGTTGTTAAATGTATAACTTCGTCAATAAAGTTATGGAATCCTAGTTTGTATTTTCAAATGTACTATTCCTTCAAAAGCTAGGTAAGTTGCTGATTGCCCACGAGAGAAGTTAGACGCACAAGCAAAGTAAGTGAGTTCATTTGCTTGAATGGGCAATCGATATCACCACAAAAATGCAATTTACTATCTTTTATTACAAATGTGAATTTTATGCGAGAGAGAATTGCGGTTAATAATTTGAAAATTCGCAAGTACCACTTGCGAATTTTCAAATTATTATACACCTTGATGAAATTTTAAAATGGTCAAGTGGCTCTTTACCAACCACAATAGCGTGCCCAAGATAGTACTTATCCTACACGAGTAATAAAATAATTCTATCTGCCATAATTCAAAACATGAGGAAATAAAATAAAGGAACCACATCTAATCTAACAGGCATATAATTAAAAACAATGTACATTGCTGACTCCATACATTTTGCTGTTCTGCAGATTGTAAGTAGTGAGGAAATAAACAGACTTAAGTCTAAATGTTGGCTGAATGTCTACAGTAAGTGAGATTTGTCTGTTAAATCAGCTTATTCAAAAATGTCTTCTTTATCTGCGATGTACTGGACAATATCTTTGGGTCTCACTAGTCTCTCAGCATCGGAATCGGGAATTTCAAAACCAAACTCATCCTCCATAGCCATAATGACCTCAACATGGTCCAGAGAGTCCAGGCCTAAGTCATTAATGAAGTGTGAATCTAGGGTGAGCTGAAACAAGGCGAAAATGGTTATTTTAACTAATAATAATGAAGAATACTTAGTTAAAATATTTAATGAAGTATAATATTATAAGCAAACAGAAAGCAATCCAGGTCTTATGTAAACCAATAATATTTAAGCCAATATAAGAATTACATTTTTTATAATCATTAAAATCACTCATCAAAAGCCTCATTTGCTGGCATATTTGCATAGTTTTTGAGCCATGCACAATGACTAGCATGAGAATGACATCTAGACCCACGTCTGAAACTAATTTTTATCATTGCACATGCTTAAAACTTGATTCATGCACAAACAAATATGCCAGTGAATACAGCCATTGTTCATTATTTTTTTGTTTATGGTCACAAAAGGCTACCTACAAAAATCAAACCCTCAAAGGTTTTTTTTGTTTTGGTATGGTCTTTTCTTACACTGGCCAATATATAAAAGTTTTTATCAGAAATCTACCTTCTCTGGAACAATTTTATCATAGAGTTGCAATACAAGGATCACCCTACTACGGATAAGTTCGAGTGTTAGCGGAGGGCCGTGGCTGTAGTTGCGAACGCCGAATTTCGGCTTCTGAAACAAAGGTAATAATAAAAAATAGGTACCTGACTAGCACTCAGTTTGTCGTAAGCTTTGCACACTTTCAGGACTCGCTCCTCAATTTGCTGTTGCGTTATCTTAACTGTGGTGTCGATGGTCGCGAATTGCCGTTTTATCACCTAAACATCACAGCAGTACTGTACGTTATGCAATAATAGAGTTTTAGGTTATGTTATTATATCAATATTCATAATCTTATGAACGTTTGAATCTTACATTTAAACATGCAAATTACATCCCTTATCCATATGAATAGGTAATCTAGCAGTAAGAAATAGGAAATATGACGAACTCACCCCATTTTGTAAGTGGTTATTGTATACTTTAGATATTGTTTTAATAGCACGGAATTTTTGTTGTAATGCAACGGTAGATAGCCTACATACTACCGGTGTTTTGTAGACTGAGGATGTCCTCAATAAACCATTAAATGCTGTTCGAACTAGATTTACGGCAGCCATTTTCGCTTAGAATCCAAGCACGGACTTAGTACATTATAATCTATGGCACGGACAAATGACTGACAAACTGTGACAAATAGGTACAGCGAAAAAATTCTTTGATATAATATGTAAGTTATATTTTTGATATACATACCTACTTATATCTTTAGCTGAAGTCAATTTTTTTTAAAGTTTTTGTAAATATTTTAATATTGGGATATTCTCAGATATTTTACATTTACATTAAAATGCAAGTGAATCCAACACTGCAGTTTATACGAAGTGAACGAAATAGAAGAAAAAAACTTGTAAAAACAGGATTCCATGTTCTGTGGAATGCATGGAGATGAATGGCTGATGGCACATGCCATAGTTGAACACCATATAAAAATTAGACTTCAGGCAACCGTCAAAAATATTGACAAGTGACAGTTTATCGAAAGTAATTTTTGTTTGTGTGTACGTATGTTGGAAATGAATTGAATTAATTTTATTTTATTATAGGAAAACAGTAGAAATGGGAAATGCAGATACCAAATTAAATTTTCGTAAAGCTGTGGTCCAGCTTACATCAAAATCTCAGGTCAGCCCATTCATTTTCACCCACGCAAATTATGCTGAAGTGTCTGGTATTGATTGAAAATATATTTTCAGCCTGTCGATGCATCTGATGATAGTTTCTGGGATCAATTTTGGTCAGAGAGTGTGACTAACGTTCAGGATGTGTTCGCTCTGGTCCCAGGAGCAGAAATACGCGCTCTGCGTGAAGAGTCGCCCAATAATCTCGCGACTCTTGTTTACAAAGCTGTTGAGAAATTAGCAAAAATAGTAGACAGTAGTTGCCGCACGCAGCGAGAACAACAGACTGGTAAGTAATATCCGCCTCGAAAGACGTTAGCAATGTAGATTTTTAATATAACTTATCATTTTAGTATGTCTGCCGCCCTTACAAAGAGTGCAATAACTAGGTTTTGACTACTTTCGAGATATTGGCAGTTAAAGATTT
>DWAK01000392.1:0-11014 GCA_018230145.1 Lepidochrysops patricia
CCGCACTCGTTTTCAAATTTCGAACACTGCTCGTGAATTTTCTAATTTTCAACCGGATCGGCGGGCGCTGAAATATTTACTTTTATTCTGGCTTTAGAGATAAAAAATGGTATTTATATTGCACTGGTGCGGTATTGTTAATTGCCCGCTCGAGAAAATGAACGTTCAACTTCTCTCGTGCGTAATCGACAACTTACCGCACTAGTTGCGTAATATACGTATATTATGCAACTAGTGCGGTATACATATATTATTGCATAATATTGCTTCGTTTACAGGGATAATAGTTATTATTAGGTACATAATATATTTATTATATTACTGCGTAACTGTAATATAAGTAGTTTCCAACCGTAACAAAGTGACTTATTTGATTTTCCCTTAAACTAACATTTGATAAGACTGTTGTTAGCTTTTGACCCACAGACTAAACATTGGTGTCGCTGGCGCTTGACCAGCGTAGCCAATGTTTAGTTTATATTTTGACCATTGAATATAGAGCCTTACGTTACCTTGACTTAAAGCCCAAAGTTAAAATACTTGGAAGTATAATTTAAAATTGTAATAACATTCGATAAAATTCCGTCCCACTAGTTTCAAATTTTGGCCTTACACCGACCGTATAGACTGCAGACAGTGTTCACTTGTCTGATTCATTGGCTAGTTTGAATGTTTACCGGTAAAACATATGGACAATGTCCACTTGCTCGGTCTACTGAATTTTATTCAAATTCCGAGCACAAAATATGTGAGTCAAATAACTACGATTCTATCCAGACGCTGCGCTCCGTCTTTAAATTCATTCCAAAATATTCAGTTCTCATAAAATCCAGTACATTGGCAGGAAATTCATACATAATATAGCCATGATAAGTGCTGGAGTATTGAGGCATGTATTTTATCATGCGTCATTGGAAGTCTAGCTCCCTTGTGCTGAAAAATGTATGGAAATGTGATGGAGACGTATCACACTCCATGCTTCCTCACTTCGCTCGCGTTTTGTATTTCTATTTCGCCTTTTTCTGTGAATTGCCCATGTATTCTGCCCTTCGGAAACAATGGCGTCATTTGCAGGCGATGGGTGGTAAGTGATAATGTGAATAAATATTAGAAAGTTGCCATGGCAGTGTTTTTTTGGACCGACATAATAATTGCCATAGTAACTCCATTGTTTAAAAAGAGCGTCTTTCTATATAAAGTAATTTAACTTATTATTAAAATCTATGTATTTTAAATCGAATTTGAAATCAAATCGAATACAGAAAGAAGATTATGCAATCGAGCGTATATTATACTTTTTTGCATTATAATCACAAATGTTTGAATAATTATTCACAATTATACGAGATTCGTACTAATTACGTACGAATTATATGATACGTACGTTACAGAACTACCTCTAGCTATAGCTTGTTAAGTTTCACAAAGCAATACAATTATTATTTGGCTCAACGCAACTACTCGAAGTTTGGCATAACTGATATGTTTTGTATTCTGTGGCCAATATCACGAATCAATAGTTTAGCTATCGGTATTTAGGTTTCGAAGTTTCTAGATAGATACAGAAGAAAATTCTGTAAACTTCTAGAAGTTTACAGATAACTTATACCTGATCCACTCGCTGGAGGATTCAGGTGTCCAACACTAGGCAAGTTCTTAGAACATTATTATTACTCTATGATTGGAAATTCACAAAGTTGTCTGCAATATTAATCATAGTGGTATACAGAGCCAGAGCAAATAATAATGTTGAGATACGTCTATGTAAATGTTGCATAACGTGGATATGACTCATATGCACGCTATACAATATTATTTAGCGTTTACTTAGCACGCGACAGTCGTGAAACAGACTATTAAAATCAATTAAAATACAAGACCAAGAAAATATAAAATATTATGACGAAACGACTCATTGACCAGACTAACTAAAGAAAAAATGACTATAACATCTAAAGTCACATAACTGTATTACAGTACATCTAAAAGATGTAACACTTCTAAAGACAGTTTTGTCTATATGCGGCCAGATTGTCGAACAAATATCAAGTTACAAGTTAAATTTAGCCCTTGCGACAACTTTTGTTAACTGTAGATAATCATATCTCAATTTTTAGACCAATAAAACGAATAAAGCTATGAAAATCTAAATATAATTAAGTATAGGTACCAATATAAAATCATAAACTTGTGATCTGTTTAATCAATAGAAATCAAACTCAACTTATAATTCCTAGCTTTCAGTTGAATCGGATTACAGGATTTACAGGTGAAAGCTTTTGAACGTTCACCATTTACAACCTGAAAGACAAATAATCATTTTATTTACAAATTAATGAATTAATGCCGAGGATATCAAAATACAATCTTGAAATAGCGGAAGTAAATTTTGTAAATCCAATTTAGTGATTTCGGTTTTCACCATGATTAAATGTAATCTACACTAATTACAATAATAGAACGTAGGACTAACCTATATAATATCCTTTCCCTCTCTCTCTTTCATCTCTATCTCATCTCTCTCTCTCTCTGATCTTAAAGTATCTCTGTACCGATTTCATTGAAAATAGCTCAGCAGTTTAAGCTTAATGAGAACCTTTGTATTTATAATATTACTAAGGATAATATATAGGAGGTGTGAATAGTAAAATACAGACATCTGCAATACCCAATGTGCTGTAGATGCAATTTGGCCCTATATGGAAGCTTTACAACAAGAAATGCATGATGTAATTTCCTATGTCCTCCTTGGCGGACTGCCATACTTTACGAGTTATTGGGGACCTTTACCATGTATGTACCATCTAACAAGATACTACTAGATCGGACATACGATCGAAATTGTGGAAATGAACATTATCCCATTTTTCCACCATCTATTTCTATTTCGTATACAGTAACTTTAAATAACTGTCGATCGAATCGTAAATTGTAAGGCACACTATAAGTATTATTTTAATTAGTTAAAGTTAAATTTAGTTTCTCATTCAATATATTATACTATTCGCTTTAACTATAAACGTACAAATGTAATTCACAGCAGCAGCGATTATTCTCAATTCAGAAATATTCGTTTTAGCTGAGCACGAAAATATCACGAAACGTTGAAAGTTATAAAATTGTGAAACAGCTCTCGAATTTTTCCAATACAGTGAGATAATAATGTAATGCACTTTGTACTAGCTGGGACCTAAAAAATATAAACACCCGCCAATAAATTCTTTTACTTCACAGCTCCGACTCTAACAATTCCGGTGAGTAGAACGCTTTTTGCTCCAATCTGTTCATTAATAAAGCATGAAATTGTGCAGCCAATACTTCGATGGAGTTGTACAGTCGAAAACTATGCGATGTGGATTTGATTTTCGGGCATAGTGGAATTAAAAAACTTTTGTGAATATACAATGTAAAAAAATGGATTATACATTATGGAGTTATTTTACAATATTTTCTTATTTTTATTAATTTAATTGCCCGAAGTGGAGGCGTAAATTGTATTTTGTGTAGAAAATTACGAAGTGGCTTGTTTTACATTCAGCCCAGAGATTTTCTAACTCCATCTTTATTTTAGTGTAAAAGGGCTTGAGAAATTTAAGCAATAGAATAAATGGACAGTGCTATATAATTTTTTTCCTCTTGACTCGACGAAATAAAAAAGATTCTGTCTTCAATGAACCTTACATAATCTACAAGGCAAAATTACTGTATGAAACTATTAAAAACATTCGTACTTGTAACACGCGAAATGTTATTCCCATATTAACAGCAGACTGCACAAGACAGGGGTAAAATTGCTATGGGAGTACCCTTGAAAATTTAGAATTCGTGTCGTGTATTCCCTCTTTAAATATTTTTTTCTTTTTCCAAAAAAAAGAAGTACCTATTCGTTTGTGGATACGGGATACTCAATTGAATTCAAAACTATTGTCACAGTTTTTCCGTATCAATATTTTTTGCGGAAAAAATTGAAAAAAATATTTTTACACTTTCCAAGTTGACAACGAATCTTTTGTGCAAACAGTTTCTATCTGGAAAGCATTGTGTTCTTTATTCTAACTCATTAAAGTATTTACGTATTATCTTCTTTAGTTAAAGTTAGTCTTGTAAAACAAACCTCTATTTTTGCACCGCAACTCAAGGGTTGCCCTATTTTTATTAGTCCCAAGGGTGCTTTAAGGGTACCCTGTCGATTCTCCTTACTGTTAAATGTCTACTCGAAATCTAAAATAGCTACAACATTATTTTAGCCTTGTCAGAGGAAATGGTTAAGTATTTAGTAGTAATTAATTACTTTTTTTGTATGGAAAAATCGACAAACGTGCAAACTTTGAAGCTTTAGCTTTAGATTTAGTTAAGGAAAATAATATATATTCTATTAAACGTAACTTCGCAAAGAATAAGGAAAGAGAACTGATTAATTATAATTATTTTTCTGGGGATGAGTAAAAAATAAGCTTCAACTGAAAAACAACAATTGTTATAGAATCAATATTATTAAGTCCCTCAATATATATTGATTTCCAATCAGCGGCACGAAGCCAATTAATTTGGAGCTCAATAAACAATTTCTAACAAGATTTTCTCAAAGTAAGTAGGTACATAGAGAGTTTTTTCTTTTTAATTTTGCAGACGTTTAATTTTATTGGATCCGAGCGGCCCGAAGTGCTAAGTGTAACTTTTTCATAGTTGACCTTCCCAGTAACTTGGCTTTATTCTGAACATGATAGTCGCAAAAGTGGCGCCTATGAAATCTATTCCTATTGCCATTTCTTTTCAACAAGTATTTTAAAAATTTCCTATACACTGGTGAGTGCTGAAAATACTTTCTCTCAAAAAAATCATGCCCTTCGCCACCGTTTCGTAGGTTGCAAAAAACTCTACTTAAATCTCCCTCCACTGCCCCACCTCTCTCCTCTCATATTTGATTTCCATGATAATTTCATGACGTTCAAAATATTTTCTCACCGCCTTCTACCTATGTATCTACTTGTTATTCCGTTCAGCGCTGTGTACTGTACGGAGTAATATCTAAATGTCATGTTTATCTCGTGTGATGACATCCCAAGTATTTTGCATAAATATAAGGCTTTGTGATCCAATGTTAGAAGACAATCCAATGTTGGTATTGATAACCTCTCACTGTTATGTCGAATGCCATCAGATACATAAGACAGGTTTAATTTTTCTTTCTAATAGTTCTTACTGCTTAATTATAAAGTCTAAAGTAGGAATGATATACCTACCTAATAACGTCGCAAGGGACGTCAAAAGTCTAGGAAATGAAATAGACAGACATATTTTGAAAGTAGTCAAAAGCTTACCGAACTATCCCCACTATCAAAGATAAGAAGAGAGACTAAATTTGATTATAGTATTATAATGAAGAATTAAGTAGGTACTTATATATAAATGTAATAAAATAAAATAAACCGACATTTAAAGTACTTACTCAAAGACTTCTATTAAATAACAGCCAATACCGCTAATCTTCTTTACAAAGCATCAGAAAGTACAATTAATTCCAAAACATTATTTACAGCTGAGATAAGGCTTTATGAATTAGAGCCGTGACAATTCGCAGTCACCTTGTGTTCAGAATGCACGGAGAACTCTCCATATTTCATTTTCGTTCGCGTTCTGAATGCAAAATGAATGAGACCCCATGAATACTAACAAGCGCAGTTTATTTCGCTAATCGTGCAAACAACGACTTCTGTATAACGTTGTATTGTCTTATTGTGGTCCACTTTACTGTCGTTTGAGTAATATTAGTGTCTGTGAAAATGTGCTGTTAATTTGACTTCGATGTCATACTTTATTTAATTTCTAAAGCCTTGAAATAGGGTGCGCCAAGATATTACTTTTCCCGCTTGAGTAATAAACTTTATTTACTTTTAAGTACTAGAAGCCAAATCGGAGACATATTAAGATCAATACGAAGTTTAGCCTGATCCCAGAAACATTTCTTATTACTTGGAGTTCAGGACATATTCGAAGTTCTTACCGAACTGTAGATAGTTGGGTATACTTCGAATACAGTGATTACGATTCAGACGTTATTTGCAAGGACTTAAGAGAAAATACTCATGCTTTCAAAGAAATAAAATGCAGTTTATAAATTTTCTTTATAATATTTTGGAATGTTTATGAATGTTGTAAAACCAAATTGCAATATAGATTTCCTCAGCATATATATCGTATATTAAATGAAATAAAACGTACCTACATCAAACATTTAATACCCTTCGGAGGTTTTCGATACTCTTTTATTTTCCCAAACAGAATTGTCCCAATAAAAATTCATGTCAAATTTTTCGCTCGATGGACTACGGATTCGGGCATTATCCAACACCATCTCTATAAATATATCTAATGGATTTTTTATTGTGTAAAACGCGGAGGGTCTCTTGATAGTCTTGCCGACATAAAAATGGTTTTAATCCTCTTTCAATTGCTCGATTATAGTAGTTAATCTTCCAAAGTCCTTTTTATTGTCCCTTTTGGGGCGAGTGATGTATAGCATTTTTAAGTGTATTAAAAACAATATTGTGTCCGTGTTGGAGGCCGTTTTAATTAAATTACCTGTCTAAAGCCCGTCCACTCTGGACGTGGCACTGACAGGCGTTGGAGCTCAACTACTGCACTGAAATTTTATGAAATATTGCAAGTTTTTAAAAACTGCACCACGTATGGTTATTGATTAATCGCAGCCGAAAATCGCTGCGGGCTTCAAAAGTAATGCTAGTGCTAGGCAGTGATGAGTCATCTATCTCTTTCGGCTCCCATTTTTAATCTGTGTTACAAAATTTTCTTAGTACACTGTGCAGTGTGCAGTTGCGTCGTCTTGCGACTATAACTTTATTCGGAATTGCACCCATCCTAGTACTGGGCGAAAATGTTATAAGAAAATAAAAATATGACTCGTGTATTAAACTAATTTTTATATTGCATTATGATAAAGTTTTTTCACTTCGGCGACAGAACTCAAGCACTGTTTCGTGTAATTGAATTTGCGAGAATAATTTCAGTTTACCGAAGTTTATCTTATATCTTTTGAAAGTAAGTACATTAAGTATATTGGACGTGGGTCGAAGCGATCTCCACAAATCCTCGCCGCGTGCTTAGATCATGGTCAATTATAAAGTTAAATATAAAAACAAACTTGAAAATGTAATCCTCTCGAAGTATGTTAGAAGTTTTGAAATGGAATATCAATCAATTAGCTGCCCAGCGAAAACTTCCGAATAATTTAAAATTAAAGGGTTAGAGCGTGTTTTGCGAAAGTTAATGCGAATACTGTTTAGATACACAACGCGATACAAACGCGGTATAGAAACGCGCGTTTTATATTTAACTTTTCAAGTATTCAACGCAATCACCTTCTAAATGATGTTGTGGCTTAATGTTTGTGCTGGCAAATAATAGTCAAGTCACATTAGCTCTCAGTCGATTTGTCTTACGTCATTTGTTTAATATGAAAAAATCGTGCTTCGGCATTAATTTAGGCGCGCCGCAGATGACAAGCCGGGGCGGGCTTTTTGTCCGCGACATGGATGTCATTTCATATTGATTTTTGACGTCCTCGCATCGTTTGCGGCGCGCCTTATAGTATTGATATGCGTGTCAAAAAGTTTACTCTTTATTGATAAGAAGGTTCTAATGAATGCTTCATTGTAATTAGAATGAACAAACCTTCGTCATAATGAATAGAAAGTACCCTCAATGTATTTAGAATAGCAACGTTTCTAATCGTATGTATCAATTTGCGCCATAGTCCTATTTGTTGCAACTACAGAATAGAATGCACGTCTAGAGAGAACACAACCTACAGCTTAACATATAAAAGATTGAGGTTAATTTAAAGTGTTTTAATGGCAGGGCTTATAAAAGAAATGATCCGTCAAAGAGCAGAGTTTTCAAAACTGCAATCCGGCTTGAAAAGCTACATTCAAATACATTTCATAATTACATAAAAGTTGGATTTTTGGCTGTAGTCTGTAATGATGTTTTTGCTCATCACTGAAATTTAAGGTTTAGAGTAGCTTTAATATTCATAATGTTAATAATAGTGCAATATAACAACACTTTAGAATAAACAGTAGGTTATGCAATATGCATCAATCCAAATACGAAATTTATTTCTAAGTAGGTATATGTAATGTTAGGTAGATAAAATATAATATTGAAAAACAAAAAAAGCATATAACCGAAAAACTTACCAACACAATAAAAAACTTCTCTGCTATTAAAGTAGTAGTTAAATCTTATTTTAGGTACTTACCTAATCTCTTATAGATTTTATTACATACCTACTTAGGTATGTAATAAAATCCATGAGATCATAATATTTATATTAAAAATACAATTATTGGAGGAAGTAATAGTAAACAAATTGCAGATCTATTTCTGAAAAACCAATTTTTTTAAAAAACTTGTCATAACATATGAGGGAAAGAATATTAATCAAAAGGCTCTAAAAAGTTCTAACGCGTCTAAAAAGTTGTCACTAGAAAAGTCTAGTGACAACTTTTTAGACGCGTAATATCTAGATGTTGCTTAAATTGTATAGATAATATGTTATCAAAACTGTCATAAAGTATAATTAATTATGATTATTAAATATGTGATGAACTATTTGCGGCTTAGCCACAAATCAAACAAGTGAATATGTGAGGTATGCGTCCGATAGATGCCATTGTCACGTTAGATTAAGCTCAATATAATATGTAATACCTATAGATACTAATTAACATTATTAGATATTTATTTCTTTTAAAGCATTAAAGTGTTGTATTTTTTTTTATTACCACTGCACGCTCTTGCGGTTAGTAAAGAGCCGTTTACGCATGTATTGAATAAGTGTATGGTTAATTTCGAAATCATCATCATTTTCATCGAAATGTGGGTACGGTAAAAATTAAATTACGCGCGTTGTCAAATCTCGTACACCGCACGCGAATTTGAAAATTTCCAACCACAACACACACATTTAATACTTAAATGGTTATACATATTATGCCACTAGTGGGGTAAAAATAAATTATACTTTATGACAGTTTTGATAAGATAATATCTATATAGGTAATACTCGCTGTTCCCGACCATAACCAAATAAAAAAAAATAGCCGACTCTGCATTATTGAGTAGGTAGAGCATAATATTCAGTAGGTCTCTACTTTATATGCTTACAAGATCAAATCGTTTTAGATGAGTATGGGAATAAATATTGTGACACGAGATTGTACCTATGATATTAGATTATATTGTGTCAAACAACAACTACACGTGCTACTATAATTATTTTGATACAAATAAAAATATAACATAAATATTTTTCAAAGATAAACAAAATCACGCATTTCCTTTTAATGCTCTCGTTAAGAACTCGTATGAATAGAGGCACTAACGACTTTTAATATCATTTAGCATGACAAGCGCGTTCGGATTGGTCGGTAATTTTTGACTTACACGTGTTATCAGTATTCGCAAAGAACTCATCGATCAAAGTCCATTGCATACATTATCTCGCGGGGGTCAGGGGGATGTGAACCCCCAGCGCCCCTCACGCCTTATAATATTTAATCCCGGGGTAGATTTTATGATAATACACCGAGAATGATCGAGCATTACTGACGCACACTGACGCAACTGATATAGCTACAGCATCGATATACATCATTAGATGCGCCCAACACCGTCGTAACTGTAGCAATGTTTTTGCACGTAGGGAACATATTAAATGTTATCTGTATTTCTAGAGTTGTTTCTGTGACTTTCGGATGGCACACGATGCATTCTGAACACTTGTAGATAAAAACAATGCGGTAGGCATGTCCGACTGTCACCGCGTCCTAATGCGCACTACTTTCAAAAGAGTGAGCTCCTTTTTTATGTAGATATATTCAGTTTTTTAAGGTCTATCATTATATCTCGCGGGGGCACTTCCGTGCCCCCAGATGACGCTAGAATCGCCAAGGAAAAGATTTTTTTTTTGGTCTTAAAACCCTGTCATATTATATAAGCTAACTTAACCGTTCTTAATCTTTACGATTCATGACTTATAGAAAATTTCATTTCATGGTCTTTAAGCCAAAAGGTCTTTAAACTGTAGCTCAAAAAACCACAAAATTATACAAAGTGTTTTTCTATGAGAAAAGTTTTTCGGCTGTCCTGTAAAATCGAGATTTGTCCTTTAAGCCCTCTGACATTTCGACTATCGATATATTATATCGATGGCTACAGAGAGTTTATTTTGCCTAGGCACTATAGGTATATTAAATTAGGTATTATCTCATAACCCATTGGGTTGGCTATAGGATAACCTACACAACCAGCAAGAGGTCAGCGGTTGATATGTCCTGTAGACTTATATAAGTAAATTAAAAATGTTGATCAGAGCTAAGCTGGACACTGGACTATAGAGGCAGAAGTGACCTTTACGCCTATGACGCAGAAGGTTCAATTAAATTATTTTTTAACACTTATGCGGCGTAAGTACCACTTCCAGCATGCTCTTGCGTTTGGTATAGAACTTAACCGCACTCGTTTTCAAATTTCGAACATTGCTTGCGAATTTTCTAATTTTCTCGAAATTAGAAAATTCGCTGAAATCGATTGCACTTCTCTCGTGCGTAATCGACAACATACCGCACTAGTTTCATAATATTCTATTATCGCAATTTGCCACGACACGTGAAAGAAAACTTATATGACCTATATTTTATTTGTGGATTTTTAATTTGTACGGATGAGGAAAAATAAATATATTTTTCTGTTTGATCGTCCATAATTTGTTTGCATTATGAGGATAAACGTAATAATATTCTATGAGTAGTTCAAAATTAAAACAGACAAGTGGTGAAGGATTGCTAAATAGGAATGCCGTTTCCACAAGATTAGGAATTTGCAATAAGCACATATGCAACTAATGAGGTAAGTTATCGAACTAACCTCAAAAGCGTATATCGTCCCCGTAGTTGGAAAACTAAATAACTCCGATTTTCTAGTTTTGAGA